>JACFYI010000900.1:775386-788526 GCA_014898755.1 Handroanthus guayacan | reverse complement strand
AAATAATTCCATTTGCTAAATTTTTGGTTCATATGTCGTCATTTTGTGCAATAACATGGAACTATAAAAATATAATAAGGACAAAATTGGCATAATGAATGTTTTTGGAGGAGTCCAGGGGTTGTTTGAAGGTTTATATAATATGGAGTTTTT
Organism: Handroanthus guayacan; assembly: GCA_014898755.1. Classification (NCBI taxonomy): domain Eukaryota; kingdom Viridiplantae; phylum Streptophyta; class Magnoliopsida; order Lamiales; family Bignoniaceae; genus Handroanthus; species Handroanthus guayacan. The sequence continues at coordinate 788,373 of JACFYI010000900.1, read as the reverse complement.
TTTTTTTTTTTTAATTGTATCCCAAGAGGGAAAATTGAATTTAATCCTACTGTTTAATATAATTGAACAAAAACTTACAGTATGAGGTCTCCTATCTATCCAGGTTTGTGTTTATTGAGTCGTTATTAATTGAATTTAATTTGTTGAGTGTAGGATATATGTTAACGGTGGTTAGATTTTTGGATTTACATGACCTTTATGTGAAGATTTTTGGCTGTACAGTGAATTAGCCCATTGTTTAGTATTTTGGTGTTTTTTTTTTCTTTTTTTTTTCCTCCTTTTTGTATGTGATGTCGTGTGTGTATCTATTTGTAACTCGAAAAATCAAGTTCTTCCACCAGGGGATACAACACACATTATGGTAATATATTTGCATTAGGTTCTTTCCTCTAGCTAGCTTATTTCATTTGTAGAGGTTGTTAGCATTATTTTGATTTTATTTCAAGATTTGCACTTTAAGTTGGCCAATATTTGTTTCTTTTGTCTTTATTCTTGGTGAGAGAGAGAATGTTGGTTTCCTCTTCTTGGGTTTTTTTTTTTTCTCTCTCCCTCTTTAGTTCTATATTAATAAACAGTTGAATACGCTTGGAGAAATTTCCATAAATTTTTTAAATTTTGTTTCATTTTTTTGGTCATTTACTTTTTAATTATTTCTGAACAATGTCACGAATTTAAATTTTTATTGATTATAATTGATACATCTTTAGATTTAATTTTTATTAAGTGTTAATCAGATAAATTGCTATTTTATTATCAATTCGTTAATAATTAATGATAAATTTTGTTTGGAAATCACCTCTCAGTTCAAGACCCATTAAATGTAGCTTCATAATCACAATATATTGCAAAAAATACCCCGTCATATTAATAAAATCATCCTATTTAGTATAAGAGCATTGATGTAAAATTAAAACAAATATCACATAATCCTTCTTATCAAACATCGAATTATATGCTACAATATACAATAATTTTATAATTTAAAAACAAGGCATAAAAATATACAAACGGACACGAGACCACGCATCGCGTGGTCAGCCCCTAACTAGTTATCATATAGAGGGGAATGGTGGGGAGTTAGTCGTCTCTTTTTTTTTTTTTTTTGGATAAATAGTTGATTGAGTTATTCTTACAAGGGTATTCGTGTCAAATGGAGGATAACATGGTGAACCAATTTAACAAACTGAAACAAGAGGCCTTACAAGCTTCTAAAATAAGATCTTAAGATCTTATAAGCTCTTTAGAGAGGTAAAAATAATAAGTTTCTAACTTATTTTTAAATTTTACGATGCCCCTTTGATTTTAATGACAAAATTGTTTTTACCAATATCTTACAAGCCCTAATCTTATTTCATCCAAACAATTCCACATCTTATTTTTAACATAAGATCTAACATCCTATATGTTCCAAAAACATCTTATCATTTTTTTTCTTTTTTTTTTTTTTATGGGTGCAAATATGTCTTGTAAAATATAGGAGGTTGCAAGATATTTTAAATAAGCTCACAAAAGACCGTTGGATGTATAATGATGTAAGTGGAACGCTCATGTAGCATGAGGCTTCTCACTCCCAACTCCTTTGAGACTTGAAAGTACAAAATGTCAAGATAGCCGGACAAGAAAGACTTTTTCTTTCCCCTTTTTTTTTTTTCTTTTTGTGTTCGTCTTTTTTTTTTTTTCAGGTTTTGTTTTCCCGACGTGGGGGGTGGGAAGGGGAAGGTACTCGAACCAGGAAGATTGGGCAATGCATCAGAATAATAGCATACAGTAACATGATAGGATCACTGGAAAACCATATGTTGTACATCACATACGAAGGAGGACAACCCACATCAGACTATAAAGTTATTCCAAACTAACGGAACCATTCTGACTTAAATAAAGCTATGTTACCCAAAATGAACTAGCTCTTAAGCGAAGCCGTGGGAATTTGATCCTTTCTTGATGTCGCATAAGTTCAAAAAGGGTCAAGGGCAATTAGAAACTCGTACCTCTTGAACCGACAGGTGATGGTAGAGGAACATTATCATAGAAAACCTATTTTATATATATATATATATAAAAGTCGCCCCCCTTTACTGCATTAGAAGGTGGAAAGCTTCATTTTTGGTTTCCACTTCATACTGATACCCAAGACTGTTTGCACGATCCTTAAAATCATTTATCTCAGTTTCAGCTACTTGGATGCCGACCAACACATTTGCACCTGTTTCTCCCTGGAGATGCAGTGAAAAGGTAAATTGTATCCATCGAAACAATGACACTCTTATTCTTGATTTTATTGACTTAATCAAGATAACTTATGGAGATTACCTGTCCCCGGTAATGGAACAAACTTATATTCCAACGTGGACTAAAAGCATCCAAAAATTTCATCAAAGCACCTGGTCTCTCAGGGAACACAAAACGGCAAAGAAGCTCATTTTTAACATTTGATCGGCCGCCCATCTGACATGGATATGAAAAGAATCACATCAAGCAAGTATACGGTAGTAATGCATATTCTAATACATGCAGACTTGTGAATGTAAACCATGGAAGGGATCTTTCCAAGAAACCAAGTGGCATCACCTTAACATAGTCATATACTTTTACCTTATTTATAAGTAAAACAAAGAATCTTCCTCATGTGTTGAAGAAATAAAATTATTATCCAGAAGTTAAAGTAGCCTACTTCATCCATCAAGAAGGCTGTAAGCTTTAGAAATGAATAGTTGCAAACAAACTAGAAACAGGACTTGAGCAGACAATACTATATTGTCAATATCCTCATCCGAAACTTAATTCCTCACACACAAGTAGAAATGGTGAATGCCAATGATCACAGAGGCTACAAGGTCCGCATGCTATCTGAGAAAAACATATAGTTTATTTGCTGTCAATTTTTGCTATATATCTAGTTGAGAAAGTACTATACTTGAATTTCATGGCCTCTTAGAAACAACTAAGTCTTCTGCAAAAGATCTCCTAAACAACGTGCTCAAAACAATCTCCACCAGATTACACTCTAATGTCTCATAAACAGAAAATTGTGAAGCAAAATGAAGCAGGGGTAAGAGATGCTGTTTAGCTATTATTTGTATTTTGCATGAATTTAAACATCAAAGTTCCTTCATTGACTTTCAATGCTGATTCCTTTTTGCTACATTTGCTGTCTCTCTCCGTACATATATCTCTTAGTTTCTTATCTCCTTGCAACATCTGTCATGGTAACTTCAGACATACTAAAGAATCAAAGTTTTTCCTCCATAGAGTCTAGTATGTTGAAAGAATATACAAGATCAAAAGACATTTTTGCCTATAGCACAATCAAGAGTTGTTAGTAAAGCTTGTTCATCAGCAACGCCACATTTAACAGTGCCAAGCCACCTACAATCTTCTTTCATTAGATTCTGGTGAAATCTCTAGTACAACGTGCCATGGTTGTCAAATCAATTCAACCATATTTATCATACAAGATTTGATAATAACTGTTCAAATGAGGAATATGTGCCAAGGTTCATTACAGGCCTTGGTTCAAACACGAGATCAAACTCCAGTTATATTTATTAATGGGTGGGATTGAAGTCAGCCCAATGTAACAGGTCTCCGTCCCACATCGGCTAGGGAGGGGTTCTCAGACCATCTAATATAGTGGCATATCCTTCCCCTCCAGTAACCAATTTTCTAGGGTCGACCGGGCTCATGACAAAGTGGTTTCAAAGCGGGACCCTACCAATACCTAGAGGTGTGACCTCTGTGTGTGTGAGTGCTGAGGAATAGTCAGCCCGGGGGGGCCACACCGCACAAGAGTATGCATGAGTTGGGTGGGAGAGAATGTAATGGGTCTCCATCCCACACAGTTACGGAAAGATTCCAGGATCATCATATATAATGGGGTATCATTCCCCCTTAATAACCGGTTTTCTAAGAGTGGACTAACCCAATGACACCGAGCTCTGAATTTCTCTGAATTAACTACAAGTCCTAATTCCATCTCTTAGTAAATTCATGGACATATCAGAAATATTGACAAATGCTTCACAAGCTTTAATCAAGCCTTAGAAGTCCATACCAAATGTCGCAAATGATCTTTGACCAAGTCATTTTCTGTAAGATTAATTGTATGCAGGTCAGATGATTCCATCCTTTCCACCATTGCATCAAGTTCTGCTTCTGTATGAAGGCCCACACTGTATAAAAGAGAATGAGGAAAGAAAAGGTAATTGAGATTAATTGCTCCCTTAGTTTTAGAACGCAAAAAAAGGAAGGCCAAGGAACATGCTTCACTCTTTCTGAAAATCAATAGAACTACATGAAATATATATCTTGCCTGTAAAGTACTAGAGCTTTTTCTTTATCGGAATTATATCTGTATTTGAATTCAGTAATATTCATAGGTCCCACCTGCAATCAAACAAATAATAGCATAAGTACTAAGCCGGGGTGATGTCTTTGCGATAATAAGAAAGAAAAACCACAATAATTTAGAAAAACGTACAAGTTCACAGAACCATTTAAAGCTTCCAGGTTTCTCCGGCATGTAAGTTGCCAGTACAGCTTCCCGCCGTCTACCAACATCTGCAAGTTCAGTTACCAATCTCAGTCTATCAAAATTCATGTTAGCACCACTGGTCACAGCTACTACATTTGCGTCCTTGAGTCCATAATATTTGCAGTAAGCTTTGGCTCCAGCCAGGGAAAGAGCACCTGCTGGTTCTAAAATGCTCCTTTTCTCCTCAAACATATCCTGTGACAAAGTTTATTAACAGTTAGCAGTTAACACTCAAATCTCAGAGCCGCAATAACTCAAAGCATCAATCATGCTGTAGTAACATCCAGCTTATCTGATTGGCAAAATGATCGTCTGCAGCATGAACCGCCCCCAAAATTTTGAGATGGAAAAGATGGTGTGGCCATTATGAGGTGGAGTTTTACATGTTATAAATGTCTCAGTAATAAATTCACGAGGTTCATGAAAATGATGAGACGAAGTACTAAGTAAATAAGCGTATAAGAGTAGTCTAATATTTCTTCGTTCAGAAATGAGATTTTCCAGGGATTAATGAATGGTTGCAAGGAATGCCAGAATTTATTTTTCTGAGACCATGGGCTGTTTTCTCACTACTGCAAACAACTAAGCTGTCAGAAGTATCACCAGTCTGAAGCCTGCCTTGCCATAACTGCTGTTTTCATTGCCAATAGTGAAGTAAGTCATTTACAAATGCACCAACTACTTAGAAAAAAGGGGGAACACTTGAAATACACAACTGACAAGTTTTTGTCTTGACCTATTAAGCTGGAGATCCACCATCCAGGATGAAATTGTATGCACAGTTTCCCAGTAAGTGTTTCAAGAAGAGTCAACATTTTATCCACAACATATACTGAATCTTAAGGTAAACTAATGATGTTATAAATGCCAACAATAACTACTGCCAAAAGATAGAGTACATAATGTCAAGATATTCAAAAGATACGAGAGAACAGTTTTATCAGTGCACAAAAGAGGTATACTATCACAACATCAACTCCTAAAATTCCTCATATTGATAGCTTGTCATTAGGCCATAGCCGACAAAATACCAGAGTAACCAGATCACTATAATACTAGTATGACCTAACATATCATGCACATTGTCACAAGCAATAACATACAACTTAGCACTAGCAGGCCCCCAAAAACAGAATCAAGAAGAAATGGAAAAATATAAAGAATCTAAAGAAATGGAAAAAGGAAGCTAACCTTTATTGATGCACAAATCTCATCACGGCTAACAAGAACTATCCCATCTATCAGTTCCTTGCAAATACGGTAAGTCTCCTCACCAACCACTTTGACAGCTACGCCATCAGCAAAACCTCCTACCTGATCTAACATTACTCGCTGACCATGGCGCAGTGATAACGCCATTGCATTGGCATCGAAAGGTTCAACTCCAATAATTTTTACTTCTGGAGAGACTCTTTTCACGTAGGCAGCAATGCCAGCTATAAGCCCACCACCACCAACAGGCACAAATATTGCGTCTATTGGGTCTTTTATTTGTCGAACAATCTCCATCCCAACTGTTCCTTGCCCTACAATTACATCTGGATGATCAAAAGGAGGAATAAAAGTGCGGCCCTCCTCTTCAGCCCGCTTTTTGGCATAAGCCTGGGTTTCATCGTATGAATCCCCCACAAGGACAACAGTTGCCCCAAGTCTTTCAACCGATCTCCACTAACATTATCAAGTAAAAGGATTTAGGAGAGATACTTATGTCAATCATGGGCAAAATCTAGAAAACTAAACATGTGCATGCATAAATAAGAACCTTTATTTCTGGTGTAGTAACAGGCATAGCAATCACAGCGCTGCAGCCCAATCTCCGGGCAGATAATGCCACACCTTGTGCGTGATTTCCTGCTGATGAACATATTACTCCCCTTTCAAGTTGTTCCTTTGGAAGCTTGGACATCATGTTATAAGCCCCCCGAAGCTTGAAAGAAAAAACCTGAAGAGCAGATTGTTAGGACAGATGCTTCAAATGTCAGATCTTTTACCATATGCTATAGCACAATGGAGGTGGAACCTTTAGCTTCTTTTGTCAATCAAAATCTTAGCCAAAAGGAAGATACCACAATACTCGGACTTTAAGAAAATCGGTGCACAGGAATCGGGATGTTTAAATTGCTTATGGATTTCCTCACAAACCTCAAATGTGGCTGAGCTCCCAGACCTCCCCAAAGTCAACAAAAAATTCAACTTTACAGCCTAAAACGTAGTGCATGATAGAGCAAACAAACCCAGATCGTCGAACCGTGGAAATCATGACAATCAGCAAAAGATTTAACCGGAAGGCAACATATTAAAGCAATTTCACGCGTACAACAACAGTAAAACATCAGAACGCATCCATTACGTAAATAAGAAATGTAACATCAAACTAATCCCAAGTAACCAACAAAACTGAAGCTATTCTAGAAAAGCATATACTCAAGCAACTTCAAGCATACAAAACAATAGCACACCATAAGGCATCAATTACTTAAATATAGAAATGTAACATCAAACTAGTCACATACAGGCTGCAAATCCTCTCTCTTGAGCCAGAGATTCACCCCCCACCTCTCGGATAGCTTGGCCGCCAGCTGCAATGGTGACTCGTACGCCACATCATACACCTTCGACGACAGAATGTTCGTCAGATACTCCATCGCATTCAACGTACCGTTGCTAACAGCAGCGTTACCCAGATTCTCATTGGGCACCAGATATCCGCTCTCGTAATGCAGAGAACTCGGCGTAACTCTCAACAAAGGCTTCTCCGCCGCCGGAGGAGGAGGTGCAGTTAACGGTTCAAGCATCGGAAGCTTTTCTACAGACGGTAAAATCTCCGCCGCCGGTTTTGACAGCACAGCATAAATCAACGGCTTCAAGCGGGAGCTTCGAACAGCGGCAGAGGAAGAGTTAACGGCGTCATTGCCGGTAAATTTGGTCCGAACGAAAGGCGATTGTGCAGGGGTAAAACGGAGAACCTCCATTCTGCAATGTATAGATACAAAATTCTGTCTATAATGTAAGAGGTATTCCCGCTGCACAGAGGAGAAATGCGAGGGAGTGAATTATAACGACCCTGCCCGTTTTTATACCGAAAGGGTTTTGTGATAACGATGCACGGGTAATTGTTGGGGTTAGAAGACTAGCCAACGGACAATGGGCACGTTTCACTTTTTCCGAATAGGGATAGGACGCGTGGAGGTTAGTGGGTCAGTTTGTGCGCTGTGGGGTGAGGTTAAAGCTGGGTAGCCAAGCCGCCATGGAAAATGAGGAAATAGTGACCCTCATACGGAATCAAGCGGAGAACAATAAATTCAAGTGCGGACAAAAATTACATGGTTTTGTGTTGGGTGTAAAGCAGTCATTTGGGGAAAATATTTGGACAATGAGAAATGCGTTTATAATGAAATAAGAACCAATAAGGGCCCACTGATTTCATGATTTGATGCAATATCTTGCATTTTATGACTGAAATTTGCTTTAGGAAAATTTTAATTTATAAAGCTATGTTTGGTCGAAACTAGAAGCTTTAAAAAGAAGGGATGAATGTTACTAATAGTTTCTGATATTTTTTTCTGGTTTTAATTCCTCATATTTTCTTTTTTATTTTAAAGTCCCTAAACAAATATATTTGTGCTACTTTAATCCTTCGATCAACTTTCTGGGAGAGAATTGCATCCATCACCCCCTCGATTATAAATTATTGGCAATCACCTCCCTTTAAGTTTGTGAAATGATGGAAGGTGGTTACTAATAATTAATAGTTCAGGGAAGGTCCAAGTAATTTTTCCACTTTCCGGCCACTTTTCCTGAAAAAATAACTCACGTCAGCACACCCATCACTTACAAAGACGAAAAATTTTATTTAAGAAAGGAATAATAAGGAAGGGAGGGAGAGAGAGAGAGAGAGAAAGCAAATCATAAGTTCAGTTTGGAGGATTTTTTTATGTTTTTTAAATTAAATCATTATGTGAGTACTTTTTTTAGTCAGCTCAAAAAAAAATAAAAATAAAAATAAACCACGAAATGGTAATTTTATGATTTGGTGTGATGTGAACATGTTGTTCATATTTTAGACCATTTTTTTATTTGTTTATATTTTTAGGAAATATATATTAGTGTTACCTAATTCAAATATGTGACGTTTATTTTTGAAACTGAATTTACAGCCATACAATTTCAACAATCACATGCCATGAAACCAAATGGTTCCATGGATTCTAACAAAAGATAATAATTTCTTCTATTCAGTCATTTATTTTGAAAAATATAATTGGGTAATAACAATGATAAAGATGAATAACTATATAATTACAATGAGAATAAGATGGATAGAGAAGAGAAATAATAGCCTACCAATCTTAATGATAATGGAATGTATTTTGAACTAGAAAAATTAATATGAAAATAGAGAACAATAACATAACGACTTTGGAAAGTAAAATGAATTATAAAAGACAAGTTCAGTATTAGAAATTTTTTGTTGGCTTTGATTTCCCCTTTTTTTTTTTTGTTTTTAGAAAATTATTTTTGTTTAGCCTTGATGTTAAATCTTCATTAACAATGCACAAAATTATGTGCAACTCAAGTCTTTCTATTGAAAACGTAGGTAAGTAAAATTTTTCAATTAAAAAAAGAATATATTATTTTGTATGTCCTATATATGTATGATTAATAATATGCGGGTGGTTGAGATTCTTTGCCATTTTTTAACACTTAAACCAAAGCACTTATGTAAACCATGGTTTTAAAAAGGTTTATAAATGAACCACCTATTTAAATAAAAAAATCACTACGTCGATTTGATTTAGATTAATTTGAGCAATTTGTGAAAAATCCTAAACAACCTTAATCATAACCACATATGGTTGACTTATAATATAGAAGTCATACATAAAATTAATGATAAGTTGCATGTGGGTATAGGAACAAGCCAAACTGCTCATTAGGGACCCATGGTTTTCGTAAAATTCGGGCCAAATGATTTGAATCATGTTGAGCTCCAGCGTAAGCCAAACCCGAAAAAATAGCCAGAGCTTAAAGTTCATCTAATTTGCATCCCTACCCAGTGGCGTGGCACCGGAATACCAAAGATATCGGGATGTCCTAATCAAACCATAGGTAAATATGCATTTATGACCATAACCACACATGGTGTAGTTTAATAAAGAAACGATGCATGCATAAAATTAAATATTAAAGTGTCACAGCTATGCTATATTATATGTAATAAAATTCTGCGGCGTGTTTTGGCGGCCTAGTTGAAATAATTTATTTCAAATTTGTAGCACAAGATCATTATATTTGAGTTTTGTACTCATATATGGGGTATTTTTCAGAGGGCATGATATAAAGATTTCATGCATATGATATGAGGTGATCCTGATCCTTTAATATGATATTTATGATATAATGTCCTTTCACTTTAAATAATTTGATTATAACTGCTCTTCAGTATTTATGTCACGTTTAATTATTCCAAAATGCTCTTTGTTGACTTGTTTATATCATTATCTAGAGATTTATTTATTATTCATCTCCTTATATGAACTTTTGAGTCGAAATTTTCTATTCAGATAGTTTGTTTGTATTAGAAACTAGAGATTTATTTCTTCTTCATCTACTAATTTGGAAATTTGAATGGAAATTTTCCATTCAATTCTTCATAATTTTTGGGTTACAACGTTTACAAGCATTGTTGAATTTAGTGAGAATTTATGTTCACTTTTAACATTGATCATATAATAAACATATGTATGATAGATATACATAGAGATGAAACACATATTAGGAAAAAAAAAAAAAAAAAACCCTAGACATTGTACATCAGTTTGGAGCTATTGTGTTATTCTTGAAAAGTAGTATTGCACTTTCAAACTATTTCGTGTTTAGAATTTCTATTTGAAACTTATTTTATAATAGCATGCAATTTAAAATATATACATCTCAATAATTTATTAATATGTATATGCTCTATAATTAAGTCAACATCATTCACAATTATATATTGAATTGAAAGTCAAAACATACAATTTAGAGTAGTTTGGAAATAATATAGAAATCACATAAGCTAAAATTTGGGATAACAATCTTACCCTTTAAGTCGGTAATCGCTAGAACATTTTACACGTTTCTGACGAATATGGAGGAGGAGGGGAGAGGAAAATATTTTACCCATAGGAATGAGAGGGGAATTTTTTTGCTCCTCTATTTTAATTTTTGATATATGGTGCCGGATGGGCATCTAAGTTTCTACACCGTCCAATATTACCCGCTACCCATTAGTATATTAATTATTAACGATACCTTACACATATATTTATGAATCCCTAATTTTTTTCATTGCTTGTTTACTATGCTGAAATCTTTGTTTATATTAGATTTTGTGTTGTTATTGATATTATTTTATCATTGTGCATTTAAAATTCAATCAAATGCATTAAATTATGATTTTCACAGTTATAACAACTATCTTTAAATTTTTTAAATATTTTAATTTGTTAATATGTAACCATAAATATCTGCGGGATCTAATTTATCTAATGAGTAGCCATCCCACTCCTTCATGGAATGGGGCTTGTGTATGGACCATATTTTCTTTATGAGGACGACGAGGCACTTCTCATCCCGCCTCACCCTGTTGACATCCCTAGATACGATTTATTATATCTATTTTATACTAAAGGCAAAGAAAGATTGGGTCCTTTAGTTGCAATAATTTCATGTATGAGACTATAATGACAGAATGGTCCAAAATTAGTTCCAACCACAACACCAATTATGTGCTATTCAAATTTCAAATCACGGAGTGATGTGATGCGACTAAATAATCACACTTGCACGGACCCTAAACTATATACATATATATAAATATTGTAAGGAACATGGTCCCTAATCTTTAATATTCAATATAAGACAAAATCACATAATTTTCCCTGAACTTTCACATCCCACCAATCACCACACCAAGATGCTTAATTTAACCTTCCGTATAAGAGAGCACTAATATTTTTCTTTCTTAAGTGCAGACCAATATTTTTTGACTATATATAAAGCCAAGATTGACCTGAAGCCTACAATTATTCGTATAAAATTCGTCTCATATTTCACACGTATGTTAATAATTCTCTTAACCACCATTAGCTCCTTAATCTTATCATGATATATTATTTTAGGAATGGGATTATTGCAATGTTACATCATACTTTAATTAAAAAAATTTACAAAGCAAACAAATTGGTCAGAATAAATTGAACATGGAAACCATTATTAAAACAGAATACACCTGTCTGGGTCTTTCTGAACTTGATAAATAAAGTGAATTATTTTACATGTGCGTATTTAAGAATTTCTTGCATAGGAAGCGGAGAATAGAAAAGTTAAAATAAAGTGTCACCTACTTTTTATTCTTTTTCAATTAACAATTATACTAAAGTTGTTGCATGGAGCACTATTTAGGAATCTTCGAACTAAAAAATAAATTAAAATTTAGGAATCTTTGAACTTGACACATCGTCGTCTTCTTTGGATATTTTTATTCGCGAGAATTGTCTTAGCAAGCAGCAACTTCTCAAATTTGGCCTATTATAAAATATTTTATACGTTTTGAAAAATTATAATAATATCTTTTATATGAAATAATTTAGTAAAAAAATTAACGAAATACATATAAATATTTTAGTTAATATATTGCATTTTCGGGGTGTAATTATAATATAATACAAATTTCATTTTTCAAAAATTGAACTAACAAAAAGGTTTGTTATTATAATATCCGAAGCTAAATATAAAGATGGCAAAACAGGCCAACTTGTCTCGCACTGCCCTGTGACAAGTTGGCTTTAACTGGGCGAGTCAAGTTGACCTGATTTTTGGCTGGTCAAGAAATGGAGAACCAGCTCCATGATAGGTTATGTATTTTTATCCTTTTTCTTTTTTTGGCGTTTTCCTTATCATCATTAATTCAAAAAAATCGTAATCGCAATGTTTAGGTGAGGATAATTGAAACTGAAACGCTATTTCCAGTACCCTATTCTCTAAGTCCAGTACACTTGCATTTTTTTGCTCCTTTCATAATAATCTTTCAGCCCTAAAAATTTCTCTCTCTACAAACCTATTCTCTTAACTCTCTCTTTCTTTCTTCAAAAACTCTCTTCCTTTCACCAAAAATCATCACTAAACATCCAATCCAACTTCAACCTTTTTCAAATTTTGAAGTTAATATTTTAAAACACACTTGTAATATTTCTGATTTTGTGTTTATAAATTTGTGCTTATAAATTTTACAATTCTATGTTTATGATTTTGTGATTATAATCCGCAATTACAAATTAAAATCATGCATTTTTAGGTTAAGGAAACCAAAACAAAACAAAGAAAAAAAACAACAAAAAAAGCAAAAAAACAAAAGAAACAACAGAATAGCAGCTCGGCAAGCAGTGCCGAGCTACTGCCATTGTGCTCGG
>JACFYI010000900.1:751958-775286 GCA_014898755.1 Handroanthus guayacan | reverse complement strand
CAATAATTATGCTATCATACATGTAATTTTCTTTTTTGGCCTGACCATTTTATTATTTCCAATTTTCATTCACCTGTTACAAAAATAACTGCAGGAAGGAGAAACAATAACAATTGAGAATTACAATCAAATAGTAAGTGAACTAGAAAGACTTCAGAAAGATGAAGGAGCTGAAGTTCAAGAACTAACATACCTAAAGTGGTGCAATGCATGCTTAAGGCACCAGCTGATGATGAAGAACCAAGAACAACAAGAACAGGAACAAGAACAGGAACAAGAACAAATGGAAGAAAATAAGAACAACTGTGGAGAAATCGAAGAGTTTGGATTGGACAACGAACTTAATATATTCACAAATCAAAGCCATTCTCATTCAAGAAGGAGAAAGCTGATGGAAAAGTTCAAAAAATGGGTTGAGAAAGAAAAAGACAAGCATGGGAAAAAGTGTCTTAGAAGGCATTCTGCTTCTGATGAGGCTGAAGAAGTATATTTTCCTGGGAGGAAGTCTTGTTCTAGTGCTTAATTATATATACTACGTTAAATTATTATGCATTTTCAATAACAATTTGTTCTAAATTTATCAGTTTGATTCTAGTATTTGATCCACCAGGTTATTTAACATAAGTACATGTATTTTCCTAGAGTTTAAAGCTTGGGATACCTCAACACGAGTTTGGCAAAATTACCAAATCCTCCCATGCTTAAGTAATTACTAGTATATCTTATACTGTTGGATTGCTTGACTACATCTCCTACTATTAGTTTATTTGACGGAAAACTTAACAGAGTATATTAAATATTATAAGTAGATGTTCATGAGCTGTAATTATAATATTACACATACTTTATTAATTTTTTCATTAGTGAAGTAATGGTAGGGATGTAGCGATGCTATGTCAAATTTCAGGGATGTTAAAGGTAATTATCCCGTGAAAGTTTCTTTATGGTTATTTGGCGGTTTTAGCTAAGTTGAATATAAACTTGTTATAATGTGAAGAGAATTCTTGTCACTTTATTATTGATTTCTTAATTCAGACAAGGGTCAAACTGAGCAAATAGATCAATTTTGCTTTTAGTCAATAGTTTGTCAAATTAAGTCCAAATAAAAAAGAGCAATATGTCCTAATACATCCAGAGCAAGTAAAACCTACCCAGATAATCTGAAAAACAATGGAAATAAAAGAAATGGAAGCAAGTACCTAAAACTTGATTTTTATCTTGAATCGATCTCGACCCGTCTGTAACTCAACTTGGAAAACTAATTTACATATTTCAAGCTTAAAGTTTCTACCCAGAATCAACTTAGCTCCATGAATTGCACCCCCAATTAAATTGTTGTTCACCCCGACATTTCTGGCTTGTATGACTTTTGCTGGTCAGTTTTTTAATATCAAATGAACCTCTTCAAAGGATAATTTTAATGTGACCAATTTTAACTCTTTTGCAATCAGTTTCGCTATAACATCCACAGTTCCAACTAATTGTATACCCTTTCTAAGTGTGATTTCTATGTTATGCATGATTTTGCTTAGAGGCATATCTATTGAAATAAATTCCTCTTTAGTAGGGTTCACAAATAGGTGAACCTAGTTAGTAAGTTGATCCAAAATTTTACTTGAAGTTAATTTTAAACCTTTCTACATAATCCTGGAAACCTAATATATATATTTTTAGGTCAAGAATTTTTCACGAGATCAATTCGGCTCGATTCAGTTGCACTCTTAGTCAAATGAATCTGACCCTTGGGATTCATATGTACACATAAAACATTATTACTCGACTTCATTATTTATTTGTTTAAAACAAGTAGTATAAAATCATAGAACGACCCAATGTATTTTAAAGTGACTGGGGAAGACAAACGTGATCTATAAGACTGGACCTCAGATTTCCATTACGAATGCCAAATTGTGGCTGATATTGATGAAAAGTATTATCCCTTCATGCCGTAAAGCATTAACTGATTTGTTTCACTCTGCAACTGCCAACTGCTGACAGAAATAAAAATGGAACTCTGTCTCCTTCACCATCCACTCAAGCCCACCTTCTTCCACCACTCTCTCTCCTCCCTTTCCACCGCAGGTTCTCTACCCCCTGTATTTTTACGGTTACCTATTATTCTTATTATTCACAAAAAATTTCGAAACTTTAAGGAAGAAAATTATGATTCTTGCAGGAAAGAGACAGTCCTATAGGAATGTATCATTATTGGGATGCCGCTGTTCATCGACGTCTTTAGAGGGCCCTGTTCAAAGATTATCTTTGCAGAATGAGGGGAGGAGGGCTTTGATGGGTTGTCTTCTTGCAGCAGGTTAGTGCATTACATTCAAGATTTTGTTTGTTTGTGCTTTTGTTATTAACCTACGGCATATTTAATGTTAATCTTTCTGGGGTGTGTTCTGTTGATGATTTGACATAATCATTCTAAAGTTGATTTGGTTAGTTTTAAATATTGGGCTGAGGAAATCAAATCTTGTGCTCTAGTTGAAAGGAAGTCCTAAAGTGACTTCTTGAATTTTAGGAGTTATCTATTAAGCTTATGGAATTCTGTGAAAACAGAGTGGGGCTATGTTACTAAATTAGTCAAGGTAAAAAACATGCGCTTTGCCGTCTGAGCTATGACTGTTTTTACACTTTCAACTATACAAACTTTTAGAAAACTTGCATGTTAGATATACCCTAATTTCCGATGGAATATTTGCAAATATTTCCTCAAGATCCGTACGCCATTTATAACTTAATATTGCACATCACCATATTTTCTCGTTTCTGGCGTAATTGGCAGTCGAATCTAGAGAGGATATTCATAAATATTCTGCTGGAAATGAAGCTATATGGTAACATGCAACTTTTCAAGAAGGTTATATAGTTGATTCAGTCGAAAAAGTTTGGGTGAAGTGGAAAACCGGCCATGGTTCAGATGTAAAGTTTAATTATCCCATCAAGGTATGAGACTGAAGTTTTATCGACACAATGATGCTAGTGGATTTCAGTTGCTACATGTTCAATGATTGGATTTTACAGTGGCTACATGTTCAGGGATTGGATTTTACAGAACTTCCATTTCAGTTTTGAATTGGTTTTCACAAATTTCATTTCAATAACACCAAATTTGTTCTTTACTCTGTTGCACGTCCTTTTAGGGGTTCAAGAAATTAAAACTAAATAGTGACATTCCTCGCTTAATTGTCGTCCTCTCAACATCTTATATCACTGTTTTACTTGAATATAAATCATCCCCAGGCTAAAATGAGTTTTCATGTAGAGTGAACTGGTCTTTTACAATATACCACATTTTTATTTTATTACATTTTTGTTTATATGCAACGTATCATTATTGTCACCTTCATTAAGAAGCCATTGCATTGATATCATTGATCAGCTGCCGGAATTTCTTTCAGTGAAGCATCTACTGCAGTGAGCACAAGTAGAAGAGCTGTAAGTTTGTTTAATTGTTTATTTGTTTATTTATTTATTTTTCGTGCATTCAACAAGATTAACTTGAAATTTTGAGTAAAAAATTACTCCCATGAACATAAGTATATCTTATCACATGTATCCTTCAATTCTGAATTCAGTAAACACTAAGTTTCTTTATCTGCTGCAGCTGAGAGGAGCTAAAGTACCCGAAAGCGAATTTACTACCCTCCGGAATGGTCTAAAGTTAGTATTTGGACAGTAATTTTCATTTTCTTGATTAAATCAAGGTTGTAAATATCATAAATTGGTTTGGCTTTGTTCTTTTCAATTTTCATGCCTTTATCAGATATATACTTGTTTTTCTCCTTTGAACATCTTTACTTTTCATGGTCAAGTGTTTTTATCTATGTTTCCATGTTAGCTGTTGGCACTTTTTAACTACTGAATGTGGAATTTATGATTTGAAAAGCATTTAGCCGCTCAACTTTCTAACAGACATGATTTTCCAGGTACTATGATTTGAAGGTCGGCGGGGGACCTGAAGCTGTAAAGGGATCTCGGGTTGCAGTATGACTGTGGCACAGTTGATAATTTTAATATCTAAGTACTTGGATTTTAATACTTTTAGTCATTATCATGTCTAAAACTTAAGTAACAGAAAACAGCACCTTCTGAAAGTATTCTATCAGTTTTTTTACATGTCATATCCACATGAAACATGAGATAATAGAATAAGAGTGTTTTGTTTTGAAAAGTTCTGTCAAACAAGTTTATCAGGAGAGAATGACTACTTTTTTATTAGCAGAAATTTTAGCATATTCCTATTGTGTATCCTTCTCTCGTGTTGATCAATTCAAAAGTCGGTTCATAGCACCTATCAAATGATGTTTTGTGAGGTTGGCTAATCAGGAAGTTGAGAAATACGTATGTCCATGTTCTAGTGGTATTGCTTGAATGCATCACTAATGAATCAGATTTAGAATTCTTTTCCAATGGGTCAGATCTTAATTGAAAGATGGGCAAAATAGGAACACAACATTGGTGATCGATCACTTGAGTTGTGTTTTCGTGTCAATTGCCTGTATACTCATAAAATGATTCATGTTTTTACTTGCTTGCATTTTGTTAGGTCCACTATGTTGCCAAGTGGAAAGGGATCACGTTTATGACCAGTAGACAAGGTCTTGGTGTTGGTGGTGGAACGGTAAGGTCGACTGCTACTCTTGTATATCAACTATATGTTGCCTGTATGTGTAATACATGAATAATTAGTCCACCACTCACTTAGAAAGCGTTGTAAGACATGGTCATCTTATTGAAACGTTAGAATGGATTTTTTGTCTTTGTGCTTTTTCTGAATCGTTGTTTTAGCGATAAATCCACATTCTTCCACATTCTTTTTGTATCTGTTGATAACCAAGCATCTGTATAGAGAAACCTATTTATATGACTAATTTTTGTATTGTTTTTTTGGTGGATCTAGCCTTATGGATTTGATGTTGGTCAGTCTGAGAGAGGAAACGTTCTTAAAGGATTAGACTTAGGAGTTCAAGGCATGCGGGTCGGAGGCCAGGTGAGATGAATCTCTTACATAAATATGCTTTTAATCATGGGATAATTACCTCTACTCCCCTTAAGGTTTGGCATGATTGTCAAAACCCATGTACAAAGGGGTGTAATTGTAGTTATGCATAAGCTCAGGGGTTGTAAGTATAATTATGCGCCATGCTAAACTAGTGGAGGGGGTGTAATTAATTATTCAAACCTCAGGGAGTGTTTTGGTGATTATGCCAAACCTTGGGGGTTTAATGGTAATTATCCCTTTAATTATTTACCGAAGAAAACAGTTCCAGTACAGGTTAAGGAAGCTGCATGCATGATATTCAATTATAAAACTTCACTTGCTTGATATTACATTATAAACTTTCACTAACTTCTTATAAAGCACAAGGTCAACTTATTTTGAGCGCCAATCATGCGTGTTTCTCGTTTACAAAACATTCTTAATGTCCTGAAATTTTATTTCTTTTTTGAAATTTTGAGTTGTGTGTATTCTTCCATGCAAATTGGGATTTTCTATTTCACTCAATTTACTCAATATGGAGAACTGAAATAGCAACTTCTTTCTGTCTTCTCTTTTTTTTTTTTTGGTGCAGCGATTGCTGATAGTACCTCCCGAGCTAGCTTACGGAAATAAAGGGGTACAAGAAATTCCTCCGAATGCAACAATTGAGGTACAGAACTAATTAGGAATTAACAACATCGTTCAAGGTTGCGTAAGAGTTATGTGCTTGTCAACACGGTTGTTGTCCTAAGTCCTAAGAGTGCCTGAATCTTGATAAGAACCATAAATACGATATATATCATGAAGATGTTTAGTGCCAAATCGTCCATATTCTGAAGGCATGATAATGTCTCACATTGTTAAAAGGAAATTAAGGTTATTAACACAAATAATGATTATTCATTAGGTCTTAGACAACGGTTCTTAACTGTAAAGACCGCGTAGAGCTAAAGGAAGAGTGGTAAACCTAGTGTAATATTTATATGAGTTCATCTGCTTAATATGAATAATTACATCCTTTATAAAATAAGGTCAAATATTAATTCCATTAAACGGTAATCTTTAGGTTAACTGCATAGTGTTATAAATATTTGTCTTCCACAAGATAGCTAAAGTCTAAACAAACAAGATGGCCTAAAGAAATGTTCAAAAATACGTTTGCTATCTTGAATCTTTTGATTTGCCTTTGTTGATGTTACAGGATTTAAAGTAGCTTTCTATACTTTCTGGATAGAATATCTTTTAACTTTTCACTGCCTAGTGCTTGAAGACGTGTCGAGTATCTATTCCTCTGTGTTGTTCTGTGACAATATTAACTTTTCGACATTTTCTAAATTCACTGTTATATTGCAATCAATTTAGTTTACTCTTTAAATTTGTTCGAACATATACATTAACTCTGCAGTTGGACGTCGAACTACTGGCGATCAAGCAAAACCCATTTGGGTACGTAACTGATCCTGAGAACTTCTTCGTATTTCTATTATACCCATGTTTTTCATCACTATTAGATGATATAAGTCATCTTTTTCTTTATGAAATCAGTATAATATCATCTTTTTCGTTTTATTTTTCTTTTCGGTGCAGGTCTCCTGTTAAAGTTGTTGAAGGATAATTAGCTTATGTTTCTGTACGAGTGATTTTCCTTCGTTGGAGTGGCAATGTGACAACTGCGTACATGAAGCAAATCGTTTCTTTGAATCTGTGAATGAACTCGACAAGATGTCTCCATACGAACATATCATACTATTCATTCAATATAGCTTTCTGTCATATTTTCGTATTTCTTTATGATGGTCCCTCCTGTAATGCAAGTGGGAACTACAAAAAAAGTGCCAAAGCTAAAACTACAGAGTATTTACATCCTCTGTCATAAAATCTTAACAGCAAATGTTAATAGTTACTTATTGCCGTTACCATTTCACCTGCAGTTCTGACAACCTCTGTGATCATATATCGTTTACTTGTGTCGTCCATTTATGGAAATTATGTTTTACCATTGGAATTTCAAGCTTTGCATCTTATGATACTGGGATGCTTTTGCTAATGTGTTTGATGATAATATGAATATGCTCCGCATTTATGATTATAAGAAATCTCTCCATTGACTTATCTTAAAGTGTTGTCATAGAATAACATTTTCTCTGTATTTCATTAATCTATCTGTCCTTTCTAGACTCACTATCTGATCTTCACTTCTTATGGAAAACTTTTGCAGCTAAACAGGTTACCAATCCCATTAAATTTTAGCAAAGGAATTTATGCAAATTAGCTTGAGTTTCCATATCTGTGGGACCAAAAGCATAGAAATTCATTAGCCAAAGTTTCAGTCTTTTGAAACTAAATTCTTGCATCTACTTTCTTCACTAACTTTATTCTATCCCCTTGGCCTATATTTACTCAAATTACAAGCTTCTTGTACTGCAATCATTTCCAACTTCTGTTTCTTTCTATATGGCCATTACCAAACTTGCAAGAATCCCAAGCACCCTCTGTTTGTCTCTTTTGTTTCTCCTCTCTTGTCAGAATTCATCTTCTCAGAAAACCTGTCCAAACTGTGGTTCTCTTGCAGTTCCGTATCCTTTGAGCACGCATTCCGATTGTGGTGATCCCGACTATAGTCTTCTTCATTGTGACCCTCGTTCTCATAAACTTTACTTTAATGCCCTCAATGGAAGTTCGTATCTCGTACTCAGAATATTGCCCTTGATCCAACGGCTGATATTGCAGCCGTCTCCATGGCTTCCTGGAACATGCGTCAGTCGAGACACATTGACCAGTGAGGGACTTTGGTTGAACCAAACACGCCCTTTTAACATTACTTCATCCAACACCATCTTCCTCTTTAACTGTTCCCCTCATCTCTTCGTCTCGCCTCTAAACTGCACTCCTTCTAGTCTTTGCCATAGATATCTTGAGACTTCAGGACATGTTGATGCTAAAACGAAACTTCAATGTGCAAGTGATCTTCGTCCATGTTGTACTTTTCTTGCAGGTGGAATGCCGTCTGCATACAAGATCAGGCTGCATGATTCGGGATGTAAATCATTTAGAAGCATTCTTCACTTGGATAGTACGAAACCTCCTGGTAAATGGGAAGAGGGACTCGAGATTCAATGGTCTTTGCCAGGTGAGCCGCGGTGTACGTCTCAGGCCGATTGCTCTGGCCCTTCCACATGTTCGTCTACTAAAAGAAGTGGCGTCTTACGTTGTCTTTGTAACAAAGGATATGGTTGGGACCATGTTCAAGGAACTTGTTCGAAGAAAATGAAGAGCTCCCACTTTAGTGTCACCTTGAAAGTATCTTCTGGGGTTGCTGCAGTTCTCGTTTTCATCGCCGTTTTGACAACAGTTATGCTAAGGAGGTCAAGAAGATTTTCTTACCAGGCAAAGCTTGCGAAGGCAAGAGAAGAGATATTGAGATCGAGCAACGAAGGAAAATCTGCAAGAATGTTCAGTATCAAAGAGGTAAAGAAAGCCACGAATAAGTTCTCTAAAGACAGGATTCTAGGTTGTGGAGGTTTTGGAGAGGTTTATAAAGGCGAGCTTCAGGATGGGACAATTGTTGCAATAAAATCAGCTAAAGTAGGCGACATAAAGAGCACCAAGCAAGTTCTCAATGAAGTCGGGATACTCTCTCAAGTCAATCATAAGAACCTCGTAAAGCTCCTAGGTTGTTGTGTTGAAGCCGAGCAGCCATTGATGATCTATGAGTATGTTTCGAATGGAACGCTACACGATCATCTTCATGGTAAGTACTCCAACTATCTGGACTGGAAAACGAGGTTACGGATTGCTTTACAAACTGCAGAAGCATTGGCTTATCTTCACTCAGCGGCTTATACTCCCATATACCATAGAGATGTAAAGTCGACTAACATACTCCTAGATGACGATTTCAACGCAAAAGTTGCCGATTTTGGGCTTTCAAGATTAGCTTCTCCGGGTTTAAGTCATGTGTCGACTTGTGCTCAAGGAACGCTTGGGTACTTGGACCCTGAGTACTATCGTAACTATCACTTAACTGATAAGAGCGATGTTTATAGCTATGGGGTCGTCTTGTTGGAACTTTTGACTTCTCAAAAGGTTATTGATTTCTCACGTGATCATGATAATGTTAATCTAGTAGTTCATGTGATCGAACGGGCAAGTAGTGGTTTGATCTTGGAAGTTGTTGATCAAAGGTTGATGGGAAACGAGCCTTCTGCTCATATTATAACAAGTTTGAGAATGTTTTCTGAGGTAGCATTAGCTTGTCTGAAGGAGAAGAAAGATGAGAGGCCGAGCATGAGGGATGTTCTCAGAGATCTTGAATGTATAAATAATAATATGGCAAGTCAAGAAGAGGGTCCCGAGGAGGCAATTGAGGCTTTTTAGTTTTCTGAGTAACTTGAATATATACTTGGGGGATAATTAGCTCAATTCCCCATAGGCTTGATTACATGAGCGCCCATGTTTTTTATTTTATTTTATTTTATTTTTATGTGATTTGTAAAATTACATGAATACCTCAAACTTGAATATATGCAAGGGATAATTACCTCAACACCATGGAGGGTGACTTAATTACAACAATATCCCTATGCTTTGTAAAATTATAATAACACTCATCTTGTTAGTTCAACTAACGGAGAACATAACAGAATATGGTTTGATTTGGAAAATTACAATAATACTTCATCATATTATGGGGTGGTATCATTGTAATTTTTAAGATTACAGCTATAATTCTGTTAAGATTTTCATCAGCTAAATTAACTATAGAGGGTATTCATGTAATTTCACAGATCACATGTTATATTATTGTAATCAAGTTAAGCCTCTGGAGATGTTGAGATAATTATCCAATATGTAACAGTGTTCAAATCCATCGTCAAATATAGAAAGTTCAACTATACAAAGTAGTTCTGCGGATGCTTATGATAGGAGTTTTTATGTCAGATAACAAATTTGGACATCATGCATCTTTTTCGGAAATCATCAGGAGACCCCTCAATTATGAGGCTTATGATAATACCAAAATTTTATCTCACGTCGAAAGAATCGAATGTCTCAATATATTTTATAGGTTATCTTCCTTATCTCAAACAAACGCCTCTCATCATTTGTTTTTAGAGAATAATAATACACATGCTGTTAAATTTTTCATGTTTAGCGATACATTTGAACATTATGGGTATGTGAAGCCAAGGATCAGATTCATGCTTTATGTGAAAAGTGAGGTGGATCCCCAAAGATGTGGACTTCGTGCTTTGTGGCATTTGAGGTATCTACAGTATGTAGAGGGAGGGAGGGAGGGAGGGAGGGAGGGAGGGGGGGTTGGCGGGGGAAAGAAGAGCTTTAGGAAGTGGAAGAGTATTTAGCAAATATAATTAGGAATTAATAAATGAGAGTCAGTTGTTGGTTAATCGTTTGCTTTGTGTTTCTGAAATTAGATCTATGATTTCTAGTTTGTATTTTGTATTTCTTAGTAGTTCTTTTAATGTGTCATTGGTGATGCATGCTGATGTGCGTTTCATAAGAATTAAAAGTATATTAAGTTGGGCTACTTTTTAAGCAAAAGCTTGCAATATTTATATTTTGCAGACATCACCTAAACGTAAATACATACTGATACGGATTTTTCGACGTATTAGGGATTGAACGGAAAATCAAGGGGTCCTTGACTCTTGAACACAACTGACCAGAGTTCTTCGTTAACCTATTTCCTATTAGGGTTTTCTCGTCTCTATTTTGGCTTTTTTTTAGGGTAATCAGAGTCTGTCCTTTTGCCTCTTTTTCCTGAGGTATTTATAATCTTGAATTAGGTTTTCTGTTGTTGGGCATGTGTACTTATTGGGCCCTTTCGGCTTTGGCCAATTTTTACGATATTGAAGTGGTAATTAATTTTATTGTAATTTTCATTAACTGCTATGTAATTACTGAAACACCCTTGAGGGATATTTTAGGTACATTACATACTGTAAATTATAATCTTACTATAAATTTAGTATAACACTTTTTAACCAAATCTATACTAAAGAAGAAGATATGTAGTATAAGAATCTCTCTCCAAAAAACACTACCCCTCAATCAATTTTCAACTATTTTTCTAAATATA
Source organism: Handroanthus guayacan (assembly GCA_014898755.1). Lineage (NCBI taxonomy): Eukaryota > Viridiplantae > Streptophyta > Magnoliopsida > Lamiales > Bignoniaceae > Handroanthus > Handroanthus guayacan. The sequence goes on along the minus strand of JACFYI010000900.1, from coordinate 764,202 downwards.
CTCTCAATACAATATATTTTTACGAGGAATGTTAATTCTAAACTAACTATTGGTGCAAACTTGATGAGTGCGTATTTAATAATCTTTATCTTTAAACTTAGTTATACACATGTAAATTTATATTATTATATGCAAAATGTGGATACTTTAACCATATTTTAATGTTTTAAATTTTAAAATAATTCATTCACCACTCATATCTTTAAATTATTTAAAATTTATAAAAATTTTAAGTTATCATTCTGTTAAACTAATCAAAGGCATGAACCCATAAATTCATAATTATTATCTTTACAATTTCATTACTATTAATGACAAATTTATCTAACATAAAAAATAATATCATTAATTTTATTGATACATATAAAGGATAATATTTAATTACATCAGAGTGGATTGTGAAAGGTCATGTAAGTGGGCATGAAATAATATCAAAATATCTTTTATGTGTTTCAAGAGAATTTGGAATAGTCAATACAATCAATAGCATCGCGTCTACAATATTTAAAAGTGGCTTTTTCTAAATTTCAAAAACTAATAATATTATACAAAAGTGCTTCCGTATATTCATGGTTTCAATTGCTTAACCAATGGGAGTTTCAAAATTGGTGCAACATTTGGCCAGTTCAGGAGGACACCCCACTTCTTTATGTTCTTGTCGTTAAATACATGGAATTATTGGTTGTATTATGGAAAATACTTAACAATAAACCGCATAATGAGCTCAAGATTCTTTGAGGTATGGCATAATCATCAAAATATCATTTAAGATTTGGTACTGTTACACTTTCTACTGTTAGTTTAGCTGACAGATTATTATAATTATATTTTTTGAAAATTTTGAAACATTATAAATAAGTGTTAGAATCCCACAACGGAAATTTGTCAGGCTTGTAACCTATCTATATGATTTTGGGTAATTTCTCACCTCACAAGCTAATTTTTGAAGTTAAGTTAAGTTCAAGGTCTATTTTCAACGGTAAGCCCTTTAAAGAGGGAGGCCTAATAATAATTATGCATAAACTCCTAGGGTGTAATGGTAAACTAAATAATAGGGGTGCAATGATAAATATACAAACCTTAAGGGATGTGTTGGGAAACCTTCGGTAGCGTTTAGGTAATTATCTCAAAATAAAAGCTAAAAATATATTGAAAAGCTATAGGAGTTGGGCCAAGGTTAGTTTTTTAATTTTTTTTTTTCCCCCTTCTTTTTGAACCTTCTAAACTCCTTACATATGAATTCTAACTAACTCATGTACTTGAGCAAGTCCTCATTCGCATTTTGAAGTTAAAAATTAAAAATTGCACTTTACAAGCAATTGCAAACACACACTAAATTCTTTTTTGTTCGGTGCAGAAAGTGAGTAATACCCTATGTGCATAGTTTAGAATTTACAAAGTAGTTCACACTTGGATCACATTGTTTGTGCTCTATTCACTTTTTATTCTTTGGTGATTTTTGAACATATGGTCACATGTCAAATCCAAGAGAATAATTTGGATGAGATAGATGGAACCGTCCAAACTAGGAAAGCTAAAGATAATATTCGCAATCACAAGTGGACCAGATCCAAATGATAAACCGAGGAAACCAAGTGGTCCAAATCCATCTTTTCGCAAAGCTTTCTAGATATAGATCAAACCCATGCAATATCGATAAACGGCCTTGCCTACGACTCGTGTGTCATTAAAATTGTCTAAGGGACACAATGACAGCCAAAAACATAACTGGGTCTTATATGATTTAAGCTGTTCAAGGACTAATTGTGTCTAAACTTTTTTTTTCCCTTTTTAATTAGAAATTATAGCAATGCAGTTCATCAAATGAAAAACTAGTCCCAAATTATAGAGCTAGGACACAGTCAGAACCAACGCAATGAATAAAACATTGAACTGAATTTTACCAGTCTCAGCTTGAGGTAATTACTCATATTTGTACTTGCTGTTTACAATCCAACGAAAAGTATCGAGCACATAGCGGAAAGGAGGAAATAAGATTACCAGCCTGCAGGGTTAGTCTCTAAATGGGTCTGTAGCAGTTTGCTAAATGTCATGCTAAATACCTAATATTACCAAACTCATCTTCATGGGTCAAGTTGCATGTCATCAATCTAATGCCAGATTGAAAACCAAAATGTAAAAATTGGTTGTCATAGAGATTTCACATTTTACGGGAGAAATTACTACCAAAAATATGGTCATGCAGAGATCCAGTTGAAGCATGGATCCACTCAGTTTACTGCAACTCTGGTGGAAAGGTGATTCGAACGAAGTGGCTCTTGGCCTGACACTTGGGCCTTCGAGAGTTTAAGCACCTCAACAGCATCTTCTACCTTGGCTGCTAGTGACTCTGGTGAATCTAATAAAAGTAGTAGTTCTGAGTTGTCCATCTCCAAAAGCATTCCGGTTATCTTTGCGGCAAGATCAGGCTGCAAAAGAATATAAAAAGCTTTTTGAGTTCTGTTAGCCCAGTGAGAATACCATTGCTGCAAAGTGATGTCGAACAAGATAGATATACCAAAAGCACATACTTGATCAGATTTAAGTATCAACATGAAGCACCAAAACCTTATAAATTTATACATGAATAGAAGACAGAAATTTTTCTCACGATTGTGAATGAATGTACATTGAAACAGGCAACTAATGCCGTCAAACTTTACAGTTTCCTTGGTGAAACCAAAGCCGTCATTTTGAGAAAAATACGACTTCATATTATCAGACATCCTAAAGTACACAGGTGTGGGGTTATTTACCGGCACGTCTGATGAACATCTTTCAATTTCTCTCTTTTGGCTTTTTATGCAGGGTGGAAACCATTCTTTTGTAACCAAAGAAGCATGAATGTATTACATAACCACCATGAATTCCTTACTGATTCATTTTCTTTCTGTTCTACATGAAAGCGCTTATTTTCTTTTATAGAACTGAGTTATATAGGCTAGGAACATAAACTCAAAACCTACAATTGAAACAATAAAATCGACTAAACTTAGCACAAAAAAAAATAAATAAATAAAATAAAATTGATTACTTGAACTACCAACTTAAGAATAATTACGATCCTGTCTCTGCATGGACATAAGGTTAGGACAACATGCGCGCGCACGCACGCACGCACACACACAAAAGCAATAACAAAAAGCAAAAGCAAAATGCTGAAACCATCTCCACCTTATGCTGGCCAACAAGAGGGTAAAGATGCTCCCCATGTATCTGTTTCTGTCGCTCTGGGGATGCTGCAGCAAGCAAGCTACTTAAAATGTCCGTTCTCTCAACACCCAGACTAGTAGCTACTGAAGCAGGTTGAACAGCAGGAGACCCTTTGTTTAAAAGTCCACTTTCTGAGTACTTGACAAGCCCAGAATGCTGCAAAAGCATACAGATTCTTGTGTGAAAATTCATGCCATTCCTAATGATATGTTATCCATATTTTCCAAAATAAATCCAACAATAAAAATCATCAAGCATATGTATTGTGTAATACCCTATGCCCATGTCATAAATCAAATTCTCCATATAGCAGCATCAAAGCAATCTAGCTGACAGAAACTGTGTGCATACTGTCTAATTCAACAAGCAAATACAAAGTGGTACTAATTTCTGGTAAAAAAGAAAAGGTGAAAAAATAAAAATAAAAATCAACTATGAAATAACATAACACGAAGTATGAATCATTATATCACAGAACATATTAGCCACTGGTACAAAAGCCAATCATAGGACCATGTAATCGACTCATTCTAAATGAATTCCAGCATCCATAATGAAGTCCCAGCAGTAAGACAAATGACAGGTCTAGGATCCAATGATACACAAGAAAGTTCCTCAACTACACCATGGTGAATAAATGGCAAGTGAAGGTGAAAATCTTAGTAAAAATATTACAGGCCTCTACGCAAGCATCTATTAACTGGTTTATTTATGGTGTAGGAGAAAATCACAATCTCTATTCTCTAGCAGATGCATCTGTTAACTCAATATTCGTTTTCCCAGTTTTAGTGACATCTATCTCACCATTCTGTGAACTGCAACAAATGGGAATTTGTAATGTACATAGGCATAATAAATGCATAAATTAGCATGTAGCAATGCCCATGTCTAAAGGAATAATACATGGACAAAACGTACTTCATGGACCAAATAAATATATAGAGAGAGAAACAAGTGACTAGTAAATAGACCTGCTGGATGTTTGAATCTTTTGATGAAACCAGAGAATGAATTGACTGATGCAAATGCAATGCACTTGCGGAACCACCACCTTGTGGAAGAGCATGGCCGTTCGTCCTTCCCCTGCTCTGTCTGTGATATCTTGGACTATTAGATACCTGCAGAGAAAGATACAGGATAAAAGTGATTGAGACAACATATAGTCTAAAAAGATACCTATGGACAGCAGCAGAAGACCAATGATTAAAGGAAATCATTTACAATAAAGTGAACTTAAAAACCAATAAAACTCACTGAGGGAACTGGAGATGGTTGAACAGCAGGCCTATAAATATTTGCAAAGCCATTAGCCCTCCATCCTGGGCTGATACCCATAGGCGGATACATCAGACCATGTGCCGCAGGAATTGGGGCAACAACACCAGGGGCTGGATAATACAGAGGAGAATATCCACCAGGAATAGCAGAAGATGGTCCTGCCAAAACCGCCATATGTGGGGCATATCGTAGCTTTAGCTGAGCTTGCCTTTCCTCTTTCCTCTGAGCAATTGCAACATACAATGGCTTCCGGCGCAAAAAAGATCCTGATAAGAAACATAACAATTGCTCATGTTATGTCCACTTGTCAGCATTTTAAACGGTTACAAATTATAGAAAACAGATCATTGTGAATTTCACAGTGGGGATGGGGGGGTTGTGGGGAACAGAGAGAGAGAGAGGTTCAGAAAAAATGATTCTGTGATCCCAAGGTTCTAGATGAAGGTGGAGTATCTAGAAAGTAAGACTTTGTCCTTCAGGAATTTTAAATGATACTGCTGAGACTATGAAAAGATAAAACTACTGTTCAACATCAGAACAAAAGCGAAGTTACACAGGAGGGCATTCAGAGCTACTTCTCAAATCTCTGCTCTATGGCTTTCTACTAATGCAACTAATCACTCTACAATAATTTGATATCCTCAAAATGCAAGCAGATATACCACAAAGCACGATATTACCTTGTTCTACGCACATTGATGCAGGGTTAACGTAGTTCTTAGAAAGAAGGAAAGAAAAGAAAAGGATTAAATGTCAGTGAGATTTGAACTTTGCGAATAAATCACAGTATAACTTTTAAAGACCATCCTTGAAGGGACCAACCGTAGCTAGAGAGAAGCGGAGGGGAGCAAATGAGGCATGATCTTTTGCATCCACTAAGGGAAGTCATTTTCCATGGAGGACAGTCGGATGCATTACGCTGCATAGCCTTGCTCCAAATTTCATTCATAAACTTGCAACCATTTAGTGAGTAAAAATGATTTGAGACATAAATAAACAGAACAGTTACTTTCACCTTCTTTTATGCATAGATTTCAAACAATTTGAACTACATTGGACAATTCCACTGGGCTTTCAGATTCCATTTTTGGTTAATACAATTGATTGTGAGAAAATTTATCAGGATAATTGGAGATGAAATTTATTAGGATAATTGATTGAGAAATTGGCTTGAGTCCCATCCGTACCATCATGTTTCTCCACTAATAATATTTATTATTGCGTGTATTCGCAAAATTTTCTTGATGCACCAGGGCTTAAGGGCATTTAAGTCAGGTAGAAGGAGAAATAAATTCAGGTCTGCCAAAATCATGAAACCAAAACCTATAAAGCAAACTCAAGCAGTCATGCTTTTCTTAAATGTCCAGAATTAGGTCAGATACAGCATAGACTGCACGTAAATGTACTCACCATGCATAGCATTTACAGCCTTATTTGCCTCATCTGGCGTAGAGAAGCAAACAAATCCAAAGCCCTTGCTCACACCTTTATCATCTTGCATAAGCTTTGCCGAGGTAATTGTACCAAACTGGCTAAAATGTTCCTTCAAGTCTTCATCAGTGATGCCATCAGCAATATTCTTCACATAAACATTGGAAGCCTGTAATTGGAAATAAAAGAAAAATCATTGCAAAATTGCCAAAAATAATTTATAAGCATTCACTGAAAGAAATCATTCCTATGGAACCTTGTATTTCAGGATTTGTGCCTTTCGTTTCTCCTCAAACTGACGGCGCAACATTTCTGCACGTTCTGATTTCTTCTGTGCCCGGGCGACATATAAAACCTTCGAGCCTAATCAATATATACATGTTATGCCAAAGATTCAAACAGCAAAGATTTTACAGTTCACATCCAATGAACTCAGGTTGAAGTTTATGAATCTACCAAGCTGTGATCCGTTCAAAGCTTCCTCTGCGTGTTTGGCATCGTCCGGATTCTCAAAATTGACAAATCCAAAGCCTCTTGATGCCCCATTCTCATCTGTAGAGATGACTAAGCTTAAAATTTTTCCATATTCAGAGAACTTCTCTGTAAGGACTTCTTCTGAGACATCCGTATCAATATTCTTCATGTACAAATTTGTGTACTTAGCTTCATGACTGGGAAAGGCCCGGTCACTCTTTTTCACAAACTTACCGACATACCTGTGCAAGTAGACATATTCTCATTTTAGAGAGGGAAAAGATTAAGGATACTTAAGACAGTTCACACGGGCCATTAAAAGACAAGTACAAAGGAAACAGGTAATGGAAGCAGACATACATCTGCTTGCCTTCAACAATGGAGCCATTGAGGTTCTCAATTGCAGCATTTGCAGAATCTTCAGATTCAAACTGCACAAAGCCATACCCTTCACTCTTTCCATCATGAGATGTCACAACTTTACAAGACAATATAGTACCAAACTGCCCAAAAATTTCTTGAAGCTTCATGCTATCTGTTGATTCACTCAAATTCTGCAGTATAATCGAAAAAAGTTGGATTATGCTGCTCAAATAACTGAATCGTGAAACAAGATAACAGTATTTCCATAAACCAAAAATAATGATACAAAAATGAAATGCAGGTTTACCTTGACGAAGACATTTCCAATTCCGCTTCTTCGTGCGTCTGGATCACGGTGTGACCACATAACCCTTATTGCCTTTCCGTTCAATTTCGAATGATTTTTCACCTCAATTGCATGAATGGCTACTCAAAAACAAAAAAGGGAAAAAGAAAAAAAAAAAGAAAGAAAGAAAAAACGTAATAAAAAAATATAGGTGATTTTGAAAAACAATATCACAATGCAGCAATTAAGTGATGAAACTATGCCACTGGCACTTCATAACATATGATCATTGAGCGACTGAGGAAAATGAATAGCAGCATAGAGGGACAGGTCCACTATAGAATGAGCAACGAATGCATAAGGAAAAATTCTCACAGCATCAAATAAGCAATATCTTAAGTGCCTAAATAGACAAAATTCCGAGTCCTCAACAGAAAAAGAATCACATCAATCCACCTGTGGTCAGCAGCAAATCACTCATAACCAGGATTCTGAGTAACTCATAAATTGATATATTTTTACATAAATTTATACGAAAAAAAATAAATTTTCACAGCTTCCCAGAGGTTCTAGTTTTTATCAGTTGAGCAGTGAATCCCTGTCAGTAGACCAAAACAACATTATAATAATGTGCATGCACGACTGTGACCACAGACACACAAGAATGTGCCTTCATATATCTACAATTACTTTGTAATCACCCCGCCCTCGATCACGTAGGGAAAAAGCAATCAACACTCTAACCAATTCAATTACATGTTCTAACAATCACTCAATTCCAGATCCACATGAATGAAAATCCAAGCAAACTGCAATCACCAAAACCAGTCACAACTAGCAGCAACCTGTTCCAATTCCACACATACAAAACCTCCATCTCACACATGCGCAAATATTCTCGAGACAGAAAATCAGAACAAAACAGAACGAAAACCAAAAACATAAACAGAGAAGTACCGTCTTCACGCGAGAAAAAGTTCGCGTAGCCATAACAAAGCGACCGGCCAGTGGCGGAGTCGCGGCAGACGCGGACGGAAGCGATGCTCTTAAACTCCTTGAAAGCGTCGAACAGCATACCATCCGTCACGTCCTGCTGCAAATCCCCAACATACAGCGCCGCTGCCGGTTCCGCCGGTGCCACCTCCATTGATTCCTGTACAAAAAATTTAAAATATAAATATATATATATATAATACTATTCGATCGCACGTCTCTGCGTGAGCCGAATGGGGAGGCACTGAAGCTTTAGGTATAAAAGAGAGAAAAAGTGAGACGTTATAGAATGTGAATACTGAGAAAGGAATCGGATTAAAAACGAGATTCGCTTCCTTATAATTGGAATATCGAAAAAGAAAAAAAAAAGAAAAACAAGGTGAAAATTTAATTAGGAGGGGTAATTAATGGGAAATTTTGGGGGTGGAAGAAGTACATATGTGCATGGGAGTTTTGTGCCGCTACAATAAGCGGATACGATACCCAGAGTGAGACGCGCGTCAAAGGCGCGTCGCTTGACGCTGTTTGGCTGGGACTTGTATTGGTGAATCACAAGAAAATCATCGGATATCATAATATTCCGTGCAATATTATAACCATTTTCGATTTTTTGTTGGCTTTGGTTGGGTAGATGAGTTCTTGTCCAAATTCAGATTTTGTGTGCTTTAATTGGCGGGATCTCTCGATACAAGTGCAATTATTATAATAATAGTGAAAAAAAATTTAATATACGATAGAAAAATAGAAAAACACTGATAATGTAAATCAAGTGACGACCTCTCCAGAGTCATGGGATCACCATTTTCTTTTTAAGTGGTGTTTTCAATTAATTATAAAAAGCACTTATGTGATTATGTTATATAATTATGAGTTGCTAAAAGATGTTTTTGAGCGTTTGAAAACATTGCTTCTGGTATGAGTTTTCTAAAATTAATCACCAATAATTTATAATCTCACAAATAGTCTTGGGCTACTTATGAAATGTTGTAAGCTATTCTTAATAAAAATAAGTGATTATAATTCCAAACACTACAATTTTTTGTTGACTTACAGTGAATTATCTGATAGTTTCCAAACACCAAATGCTTTTAATTATAATTTAATTTTTTCAACTTTTAGCAAAAGTAAACGATTATACTTTTACATATTCTGTTGCAAACACCACCTTACTATTTCTTTTTCCTTTTTACTATGATTTATTTGGTTTGAAATCTTATTTCAAAATGTGTTTGATATCCTATTTTATTTGGTGAATGCATGATAATTTTATTAAATATTTGTACATAAATTTTTTTTATTATGAGTTCAATAAATGTGGCATGCATTTGTAAGTTGAAATAGAAAATGGAACGCATTACAGCAGAGGATAAAAAAATGTGATTGTGTTGCAGCACAAGATAGTTTAATTGGGTATTAAATAGGTACTAGCATTTTTCTCGTGTAATATATGAAATCATTTTTAATATATTTTTCATGATTTGTTGAAGTATATTTATAATTTGAATTTTCGGTTTTAGACTATAAAATAATTATGTGTGTAATTTGACCTTAACAATTATGGTTAAATTAATGTGTAAAACAATGGATCAATCAAACAAATCATTTAAAAAGTGAAACAAGCTATTTGTGCACAATTGCAAATTAATATTAACACAAGCTACTGGTGCACAATCGATGCATGTGTATTTAATGACCTTTATCTTTGAAAATAATTAAATGCATATAAATCTAAATTTTGTTTGTATAAGATGTGGATATTTGGACTACATTTATTTAATTTTGAACATATTTTAAAGTTTTAAAATTTAAAATAATTCATTGATCTCTTATATTTTTATATATAAAGAATATGCCCATGAATGAAATTACTTAAAATTTGTTAACATTTTAGATTATCAGCATGTTAACTAATCATATTTACTAACCCTTTTGATACAATCAAACACATGTACCCATAAACTCATAATATTATCTTTTACAATTTTATTATTATTAAGGATAAATATTCCAACATAATTAGTGGTAACATTGACTCTATTAATATTCATAAAAGATAATATTTATATGTGGGTGGCTTTTCAAAAAGGAGGGAAAGATGTGGGCAGGTTATGGGAGGTAATGTGGTAGGCATGTAGTAGTAGTTACACAACTACTAAAATAAAATATAAAATAAAAAGAGAAGATATTTTAGGTAAAATATTAGAATTCATACTAAATCGGGCCTCACATTTTATTAAAAGATATAAATTTCAACGTATTTGAGACCTTGGGTATTAAATAAAGGTGATTGGGATGCAATTTTAATGATATTTGATGCCAAAATAAATTGAGTAAATCAATGTCACTAAGCAACCTGAACTATACGTAGTTTTGCACTTTGCAACCTGAAGAAAAAATCGTCTCAGTTTGGCATACAAACTTCACGAAAAATGACACAGCCCAACCTATTGGCTTTTCAGGTGGATTTCACCATCGGAATTGTATCACACGCGTGACACGCATGAAATTTGAGGGCAAAATCGTCCCTTCACAAGCACTACACATTTTTTAATGATTAAAAAAGGGAGAAAAAGAAAAGAAAAACACCAAAAACGATTTCTTCATTATATTGTAAAATGTTTTTACACCAAAAAAAGGGAAAAAAAAAAAAACAGAATTCACTTACCACTCCCCACTAAAATCGAAGAACATCTATCTGAAATTACATACAAAAAGCCACTCACACACTAAAACTTTTTCTTTTAAATCTAGGGTTTGCTTATTGTTCCTCTATAATTGCACCCCTCTAAATCCAGTGAAGATTAGCAGCAAAATTTTGAAAAATCCAGCGAAATCTTGTAAAACCCAGCCAAATCTTGAAAAACGCAAGCTACTAAGGTTACACTTTTGTTGGATTTCAAATTGAGGAGCGTCTGGGTTGTTGTATGTGAACAGGATGGGGTGGGTTTTGCGCACGGATAAAAACCCTGAAATACCTCATGGGAGAATTACTCCAAAATATGGTAAGTGGAACCTATGCTTTTATGCTTTTTTTCTGGTACCTTTTTGTTTGTGGGTGTATCGACAGCCTTATTCAGTGTCTTTATGCATTTGGTTTTGCAAATGTGGGGTAGGTTAGGAATTTATTATGTATTACATGTGAAAACGATGGCATTCACGTGATTTGCTTATTTATAAAAGCATGTGTGGCACTGCTTCTGGTCCCCACTCCCTGTTCCCTGTGTATGGAAATTTTGACTAGGGTTTTTTTTTTCCCTCTCCAATGTTCGAATATGCCCTTTTACTATTGCTATTGTTGTTATTTAATTGGAATGAAGTGTGAAGTTTTCTCTCTTATTTCCCATTGTACAGGTGAAAATTCTGATTTTTTTTACAATAAGGATGCATCATGGTGGTACTTTTGTTTATTTTGGGATACCTAGTTATCTTGGGGGCGAAATTAGTCATATAGATTTCTGTAATCCAGATGAAATGTCATTGATTGAGATACATAGCATAGCTGTTGAGATTAGATTAGAGGGTAATTTAGCATCTACTTTAGTAGTACTGGGGTTAATGACACCAATGGGTTGATTTTAATGACAGATGATATGGATGCTATAAACTTGTCTAATTTTGTTGATGAAAACAGAATGGTAGGTGTGTTCGTAGATCACCAAAAATATACACCACCTAGTAGTTCTTCTGAATCATCAGAATCTAAGAGGGGGCCTAGTTATGTAGATCATGTGTTGGGGACTATGGGTGAAGGAGATCATATTGTGGGTGGAGATTCTAGCAAAGGCTTTCTTAATTCTGTAGATGAGGGGCTAGGCACTATTGGTGAAGGTGATAATACTGTGGGTAGGGAATGTAGCAAGCCTTTTCCTGATTCAGTAGATGAGGGACTAGAGTTTATAGGTGAAAATGACCATACTGTGGGTGGGGAAAATATGGAGAGTGCAGAGAAGAATGATGATGAGGATGATGAAATTGTGAGGATAGATACTGACGTCATTGATCGTGAGACAAGTAGTGGTAGTGAGCAATCTATGGGGTCAGATTCAGAGTACAGTGAGAAGTTATTTGATAGTGATTATGATATGTCTGATGATGATGCCTTATTTGAAGCTAGTATTGATCCTGAAGTTGAATGGGGAGGGTTACCAAGTGAGCAGCAGAGTGTAGTTGAATCTGTTGGGAACATGGGTAGTGATAGCCATGAGA
>JACFYI010000900.1:733710-751858 GCA_014898755.1 Handroanthus guayacan | reverse complement strand
AGTCCATGTCCTCTTAAAAGCATTTCTTCCACAATAGCAAAATTTTGGGGGCACATGAACAAAGTTTTCGCTTGACATGGTGATAATGGCAGAGAAGATGGTGATATTTTTTTATTTTTTCAATTTCTTTTCTCATAGTAAATATGGTGGGTTTTTTGGGGTAGGGAAGAAGTTAGTAGTTCTTCTTTTTTACAGACTATAATGAAGAAATCGTTTTTGGTGTTTTTTTTTCTCCCTTTTTTAATCATTAAAAATTGTGTGGTGCTTGTGAAGGGATGATTTTGCCCTCAAATTTCACGCGTGTCACGCGTGTGACACAATTCCGATAGTGAAATCCACCTTAAAAGCCAATTAGGTTGGGCTGTGCTATTTTCCGTGAAGTTTGTATGGCAAACTGAGACGATTTTTTCTTCAAGTTGCAAAATGCAAAATTGCGTATAGTTCAGGTTGCTTAGTAATATTTACTCAAATAAATTTACATGTGTGATTGCCTAAGAGAAATTTTAAATTACTATTTATATATTTTTTTGATAAAAAAGTATTATTTATATTCAAATACTAATAACAATTATTTTAATAATTGTTATCCAAAATTGAGAGAATGCTTGGATAATAATCTCAAAAATATTAGTTATTCCTATTACTATCTATGTGTACTCATTTAATTTTAAACGTGACACGTATATTAACTATGGTGTTCGTGTGTGTGTCTATATATATTAAGAGTTATGCATTTCAAAAACTATTTTCTTTAATTGTTCCTTTCTTTTTGGAGAAAATTTTTTTAATTGTTTTGGAATATTTTTTTCATATGATAAAGTAGTACATACTTACATTGTTAAAGTATAGTAAATTTTTCTTGAAAAGATATAGTAATTTTCTTTTGATTTCGTGATTCATCTCGCTTTGTTCTTAACCCATTAATTTACTTTCACTTAAAAGAATAATTTTCATTTATGATTGTCGAATAACACAATACTCCTTTGAAATAATGACCGTAGCACCCCTCAGATTAGGCATAATTATCAAAATATTTCTTGATATAAGTATATGGATAATTATCATCACACACCATATCATTAGTCCAACTTATGAAAAACTTAGCAAAATTTGTATAACATCACAATTATACCCCTTGAAAATCTACGAGCCACCACCCCCCCCGCTCCCCAACCCAAAAAAAAGAGAGAGAAAAAAAGAAAAAGAAAATCTAAAAGGTAATTGTACCTCTTCATTTTGAAGTGCTTTTACGTTAGGCGTGTTCTAGCACTTTAGATTTCCTATTTTAGTTTGTGTTTCGTCTTTTATTTCATTACACACAACTGTATGCTATATGCATTTACAATTTTATTTTTTATAAAGAAATATTTAATCTACTTAACATGTATTTATAACATGAAATATAAGATAAAATAACATTTTGAAATAAAGAAAGTTGGCTAATGTTTTGACCCATTTCAAATGTTTAATTACTGCTAGTTTACTGTCGCTCTTTGCATATAGCAGCACTAATTCTTCTTTTTTATAGAAAACGTGCGGTTTTGATATTCATGAATCATTCCACATCTCCACTATCCTGACCTCAAGAGGAGGGAAAAAAAGAAAAAAAAAAAAAAAAAAAAAAAAAAAACGATAACTAGCGCGTGAGAACAACAAATCCACTGACGCGCGTAGAAAGAGAACCGATTCATGAATGGGCGGAAGCCAGTGCAACTGGAGAAAGGTGAGAGGGTAACGGAAAAGCGTAGGTGGACCCCAGCAAAGGGAGGGAATAAAAATCTGGATTAAAGTTTCATAATGGAGCAGCCAATTCAGTTGTACTAATGAAGGACAGCTCCGCCGGCCCACCTCCGTCACAAGGCCGCGGCCCGTATGACTGCTGCCCCAGCTAGTGTCCTCTCCTCCACCCACCCAATTATCCAACTAAATATTATCTTCAAAGAGAATAAATTAAAGTTTTAATTAGTTCGTAAATAAAAAGCCAAGAGACTTCATGCAATCATAAAGAAATAAACGATCACAGAGGCTTGATTTTAAAGAAATAAACGACAAAAATGTTATTATGCGAAGAGAATGGAAATTAGAGAATGTGAGCATGCCTAAATGAAAGAAGTGAAAACTTATTTTAGGGTTTTAGAGTTTTGACCTTCTGATGAATGCAAGCATACAAGTTTTTACAAACTTTAGAATTACATGTGTGTTAATTTTGTGTTGTTTTCATTTGTATCGTAAGACCATTCTAATGAACAATGTTTATTGGATTGGTTATATTCAATGAACTTGAAAATTTGATCCAAACCAATTGGTATAAATTAGGTAGGATTGGTTCTGGTAAAATTAAATTGAGCAAATCTTATCACAATTGGTTCAAGTATCAGGTTTCATAATTTGAAGCCTGGTAACATGTATAGTTATATATATTTTTATATTAAAATCTAAATTTGAAACAGAAATTATCTTTTTAAAGCAATCATTGTCTTTGAAAAAAATTTTAAGAGAAGCCAATGGTGAAAATATCTGAATACTCGACTCAATCCAACCGACCCAGGTCGAGTGGGTTTTGGTCGGGTTTGGGACGTGAAATTACCCAATCTCGACCCCCAACCCGATTGGTTTTAATTGGCTCAGGTGAATTTTCCTTCTATAGCCGATCCAATCTTGACCCATGAACAATCCTATTTTTGGTAGGTTTGCAATTTTTGGAACACGGAATTATTGGATTTCAATGGAGGCTTGCTAGGTTTGAGCAAAATCATATCAACGCAAACAATAATTCAAAATTTATTTGGATTGAATTGTGAATTGACGTGTCAAAGATTGTTTCCTGGATAAGCTATTAACCCAAGCCGACCAACCGAAATTAACTCATATAACAAATATATTATAAAATTAAAATAAGGGTTGTTACGATAGTTTGGACAGTAATTTTTGTAAATCCAAATTTACCCTTCATATATGTTGTTTTGCACATTAATTTAATAAGGATAGATTTGTATTTTCTCAAATCTACCAATCCACTAATTCATGCTCATGCCAAACTTCTAATTCACATTTTCTTAAAAACTTCACCCTTTAACTAAATTTTCAAGATTCTCTCCACATAAATTGTCTTTTTAAAGTGTTCAAAAATCTTAGATTCATGTTGAAATTATTTTATTTATTACATTTGGATATTATTTATTGTTGTGACACAATAAATTATAATCTATTATTATATAAAATAATAGATTATTTTTATGTATGGTGAGTTTTATTACAATAGAAAAAATTTAGATACAAGTATTATTTCATAACCAAATTAAGAATTTATGTGTGCATAAAAACGCCTGCGATAACTGCCTGTAAAGAAACAATTATGACTTTAAGATTTAAATCTAAATCTGTTAGATATTAACCCATACCTAACAATAGAGAGTTAAAAAATGAAGCTTAAATATTTATACCTTTTAATAAAGCACGAGGTCCCATTTGGTATGGCCTCATATTTCTTTTTTAAAATACTCCTAATTTTAACTTACACTAATAACCACCCATAACCCATTAATTATTTTTGTATAAATTATGTATATAATTTTATTAGATATATTAACTATATTTTAATTACTAAATGTAGACAATATAAATTATATCTTAGTACTTTTTTTTTTTGAGAAGAAGATAATTAATGCGACAAGTTCTTAATATCAATATATCAAATTCATAATATTCGAAATCAATAACCAAGAAGAATATCTCTAACCAAGCTATTATACAGTAGAAAATCTAATCAAACTACTATTCAGTAAAATAAAATGTTCCACACGCGTTCGGGAAGAATCGAACTCATGACATCTTAGCACAAAAAATATATTCTTTTTATTTTACACACACGCATCGAATATGCATCGGAAACTAGTTCTCATGAATGGTGAGACATACAATACTTTACCAGCTTGGTTGAATTTAATTTTGGCGTGTAATATAATGAGTATATGAACTTCTATAGCACTCGGAACAATCTAGTAGCTTCTGGATTCCATTTGATTTTAATGATGCAGTGCTTGGAATGAGTAACTAGTTTAATTTTGTAATTACGTTAGCGATTATTTAATTGAGTAATAGAAAATGAGTCACAAAATTCTGTTTGAGTGGGTGGTCGACCCGATTCAAAACTAATTGTTTTGAGTTGATTTAATTTGATTTAAATTTTAGTTTATATTGAGTCTGGGTTTGAATTTATTCGCATAGAAATTAAATGAGCTCGTTTGAATTGAACAAATTTGTGTAATACTCTATTATAGCTTAACTCTTCATTTTTTTCTTTTTTGAAAATTACAACTTAAAATCACTGTAATCGATTCCCTTAATCTTATACTTGGCTCACCCAGGCCTATTAGGATGAAGTAATACCGACTTCCTATTTCCATCTTAAGGAGAAGTCATGGTTCAATCCCCTCTCAAAGCGAGAAAAAAATAAATATAAAAATAAAAATAAAAATAAAAATAATTCTATGCTTGGTTGATGCTTTTGGTGAAGTTCGCATGGGATTTGCTAGTCCAATAAAATGGGAAAAAAAAATGTTCATAGTATTTCCTAGGCCCATCACTTTTTTCTTTGTACCCCAGGCCCATAAGATTTGGGCTCACAAGCAGGACTCTTGTACATTTTGGGATCTTTTATATTTGTTTACTTTTGAAGAGCTCTATTAGTCATTAACAGCCTGTTTCATGATTAAGTATATGATGATTATATTTTTTCAAAAATAACCCTGAAAATTTAGTTAACAAATAGATATCTCAAAGAAGAATAATTGAATAATTTTCAAAATAAATCTAAAAATATAAAGATCATTTTATAGAAAAAAGTAAAATAGATGCATTATACTCGTAAGCCACAAAAAGAGGAGCAGGTGTGAAAACAACAAAAATAAAAATTATAAAAAAGCCAGAGCGCTTTGAAGTGCCATTAAAAGTAATTAATAAATATTTTCTATATGCATATTTTAATACTATATTCATATAAAATACAATTAAAAATGAAAAATGTACAAGAAAATTATGTTAGTATTAATTAATTAATATCTGTTTACAAATTATCACTAAATGAAATTTATAATTAATTTTAATATCAATATGATATATTAAACTCTTTCATTATTTGGGCAATGTTATTAAAAAATTAATTGTGACCTTTAAGTTGTGTATTAAAAATTTTTAAATCATCTTAGAGTAGGCTTTCATTCTTAATTTGCCGACTTAAAATATACCCAAGATTATGAGATAGAAAAAAAAAGAAAAAGAAAAAGAAAAAGGGAAAATATAGTTAGACCGGCTCAAACGAAACAAAAACCGGTTCAGTAAAAACTATGCTGCAGCCCAAGTTCCAGCAGCCATCTGCTTCTAACCTTCTGCTACTAATATTATAGAGTATTAGAGTTTGTCTTCTTTACAAATATCGCCCCTTTTATCAGATCTGTTTTCTCTCTTTTTTTCTTTTACAGAGAGACAGTTGACGAATCGTCGCCATGAAGATGGCGATTAGGGTTCCTCTGCTCCTTTTCATATTCTTTTCTTCTTCGTATCCCACTTTCTCTCTCTATGAAGATCAAGTCGGCCTCATGGATTGGTATGCTGCTACTCTCTAGCGCTATGTGTATATATGCTTATGTATTTTGTAATTTTTTTTAATTTTGGTGAAATTTGATGATTGAATTGGTTGCAATTGTATAGGCATCAAAAGTACATAGGGAAAGTAAAGCACGCCGTTTTCCACACTCAGAAGGCAGCGAGGAAGCGCGTTGTTGTCTCCACTGAGGAAAATGTCGTCGCGTCGCTTGATCTTCGCCATGGAGAGATTTGTGAGTTTTTTTCTTTCAAATTTAACTTCTAAAGTATTGATCTTTACTGTGTTTTGTATTATATCCAGTGTCGTTTAGAGTAATTCCTTTGTTTCGGTGCAGTTTGGAGGCATGTTTTGGGGCCTAACGACGTCATTGATCAAATAGATATTGTGCTCGGAAAATGTAAGCACGATCCTCTTTATATTAGTTTCTATTCTCATGTTGAGTGATATGTTTAGTGTGTTACTAGGGATTGTCAGTGTCAGTATATGCTGAGAGAAGAAATTTGCTTATTTTCTTCTATAAGTTTGGCCCATAATGAATTCAGATGGATGACTTCTGTTTTCCTTTTCATTTCCCCACATAGAAAGCTCGAAAAGATTGCAAAATCTTCTATTCTGTCAATAGAAGCAGAAATACCACACATTGGTTTGACCTCCTTGATACAAACTCACTTGCATAATAATGTTACAGTTTCAGATTAGGAATTTTCCAAGTTAAGGAAATAAATTTCTCTAGCATTCTTACTGCAATTATTTTATAATTGTATAGACATATGGTTCTTAAGTGTATATTGGCATATGTTTACAGATGTTATTACTTTGTCGTCTGGAGGAAGTATCTTAAGAGCTTGGAACCTTCCCGATGGCCAGATGGTGTGGGAGTCAACTCTTCTTGGCTCAAAGCCCTCAAAGCCCTTATTACTAGTTCCGGTGAGTGAAAAGTCATATCCTTAGCTTAAACAAGCCCAATAGATGCTTTATTTGTCTTGGATTGCATAACCTCATATTATGGGAATCTTTGATAGATTATAATATGCACTTGCAACAATTCAGGCAGTGTATAATCTGGTACATTAACTCTATGTTTCTCTCGATTGTGATTTTCATTGGGTTTGCGAAATCAGATAGTTAATGTGCTCATTTTTCGAACTGACCAAAGTAATTGAAGTTTAGAGAAAGATATATTTCATAATTTTTGTGTGAAAGCATAGCTGTAGGATTGTAGGTTGCTATGATCCTGACCAGGATTCGCACTTCATTATAGCTACTTGGTTTCTAAGCTGCGCTCTTCCACGAAGAGCAAAAAAGCCAAAAACTGACCTTCATCTCTCACAAATTGCTATATATTTAATTCATTCCGTTTTTTTTCTACTTTACTTCAATAAAAGTTTTAATATGCTCTCTTTTAGTGCAAGATCAGTTGCTAATCAATATGCCCTCTTTTAGTACAGGATCAGTTGCTAATTACTGTTTAGAACAGTATGGTACTGCTGCTTTTTGAAGACATAATACGGAATTGGTTTTTCCTGTGTTTATTGATAATTTTTCAAAGAGTGTTTATAGCAACTTTACATGTTTATGAAGGTATTTTCTTGCCCTCTCGTCTTGGTAGAGTGGCCTCTCTTTCCCCTAATCCCCAAGATCCTTAGTACCTCTGCAGTTTGTTAGTTTATTATTATGAGTGATGGAGACTTCTGTTCACCTAATCTTTTTGATTGAATATATAGGTGCACTGTAGTACAGAGTTGTAATTTAAACAAATAAACTTCCCTGTCTTCATTTCCAACTCATAGATGAAGGCTTTATGATTCATTATTTTGCCTCAACGCCTTGCTGTAAATGATATAATATACTATTTTATTGGCACAGACAAATTTGAAGGTTGACAAGGACAATGTAGTCTTTGTTTATGGTAATGGTTTTATTCATGCTGTTGCAAGCATTGATGGCGAGGTCCTCTGGAAAAAGGAGTTGGCTTCTGAAGGGTTCGATCACTTTAAACCTCAAAATGTCAACATTTTATTCTTTTTATATTCTTTCAAACTTTGACCGACTGTTTTTCTCATGTTTTGCAGCATTGATGTCCACCAGATAATTTATCCTGATGGAAGTAATAAAATATATGCTGTAGGTTTGCTTGGTTTTTCCGAGGTCGCTGCTTATCAACTCAATGTTAAGAGTGGTGAGCTGTCAAAGCATAGCAACCTGTTGTTTCCTGCTGGCTTTTCTGGGGACTTGTCTTTTGTAACAGACGAGACAGCTGTGGCAATGGACTCTACTGGAACAATTTTGGTTGCTATACACTTCCAAGATGGACAAATTAGGTTCCACCAGACTCCTGTTTCTCAACTTATCCAGGATTTTTCGGGAACAGCAGTTATATTACCCTCAAAAATTCCGGGAATGTTTATTTTAAAAATAGATAGTTCTGTTGCCTTTATTAGGGTGATAAATGAGGGCAAGTTGGAGGTTGTGGACAAACTTGGTCATACAATTTCCATCAGTGATTCTCTCCCTCTTTCAGACAGCCAGGAAGCTTTTGCTCTAGTCCAGCATGGTGATGGTAAGATTCTTCTGACTGTGAAGCTTAGTAGTGACTGGACATCCAATTTAGTTGAGGAAACAATTCAGATGGATCATCAGAGGGGAATTGTGGATAAGGTTTTCATCAATAGCTATGTTCGGATGGACAGGTCAAATGGATTTAGGGTTTTGATTGTCATGGCAGACCATTCATTGTTACTGTTACAGCAAGGTGAGATTGTCTGGAGTAGGGAAGATGGACTCGCTTCCATTGTGGATGTAAAAGCATCAGAGTTACCAGTTGAAAAGGATGGCGTGTCAGTGGCCAAAGTAGAGCACAACCTTTATGAATGGCTTAAGGTAAGATGTTGTGCTTCTACTGAATTCTTATGTTCCATGATTATTGTTACATATTCCATCTGAGATCTAGATTGATCATATATTGCCCATATAACTCATCTTCTAGAGGGATTTGATCTTTGTCCTGCTAAATAAAAAATACCTAGATTTGAATGGCATTTGGACCCTCTTCAGTCACTGGTCATGTTCATGCGCCATTGTATTTGACTTGGATTAGGATTATTGAATTTACTTATAAAAAGTGAACATAATGGTCTTATGTTCTCTTTTATCTGCTGAGGGGAAGTGAGCACATACTCACTGTTTGTGCTACTTTCTAGTGAGATATTCGCACATGATAGTCATTAAGTAAAATTTGTTTCGTTATCATAAAAGGTGGTAGTTGTATGCCATGTTGCATTCATTGAAATATCTCTGTTTCCGTGATCCTTGGTGAAGTGGAACATTGCTTTGACTATTTCTTTGTTTTATTATCCTTGTTTTCAAAGGGACATCTGCTGAAGCTCAAAGGAACTTTAATGATAGCTACTCCTGATGATGTGGCAGCTATACAGAAAATCAGGTTGCAAAGCTCTGAAAAAAGCAAGATGACTCGGGACCGCAATGGTTTCAGGAAGCTTCTAATAGTACTTACTCGAGCAGGAAAACTTTTTGCACTGCACACTGGAGACGGAAGAATTGTGTGGTCACTTTTGCTAAATTCTCTTCGTAAATCAGAAGCATGTGAAAATCCTAGAGGGATTAGTTTACACCAATGGCAAGATCCTCATCATCATGCATTGGATGAGAATCCGTCAGTTCTGGTTGTTGGAAGATGTGGACACAGTTTGGATTCTGCTGGGGTTCTCTCTATTGTTGACACATACACAGGGGAGGAACGTAATCATATGGGACCACTTCATTCCATTATACGCATTATTCCATTGCCTTTTACTGATTCCTTGGAACAGCGTTTGCATTTGCTACTGGACGCAAATCGACAGGCTCACCTGTACCCCAGAACTGCTGAGGCTCTACGCATTTTTCAGCAGGAATTAGGAAACATATATTGGTATTCTGCTGAAACCAATAAAGGTATCTTAAGGGGTCATGGAGTGCAGAAAAATTGTGTTCTTGAGGAGACAGATGACTTCTGTTTTGATTCAAGGGATCTATGGTCAATTGTGTTCCCCTCAGAATCAGAAACAATTGCTGCAACTGCAACAAGAAGTTTAAATGAGGTGCTCCTTTCTTTTTTTATTCCTATTTTTTCAAACTATGAATTTTGGGCTGTCAGGGCTTCCAAGTTTCTTTTGTGAAAGTTACGATGTGATCTTGTATAACTGTTGTTCATATTTGAAACCTTCCATTCTGTGAGCTGCTTGTTTTTCAACTGATTCACCTACATATAATGGTAAAATCTTATGAACGCAGGATGCTCTCCACTTCATTGCTGCGTTTATTGGAAAATTTTCTGGCCTTTTGTGACTTTTATCTACCAGTTTACTGCAACTAGTTTGTGAACAATAAACAAGTATGTAACTATGGATACATTATTGTCAAGTGCTGCGTTTCCTTAGTTTTCCCATTTACGGCTGCTCCTAAAAAGAACAGCATAAAAAGTTCCATTATGTCTAGCTAAAACCTTATCTTGTTCCATGACAGTCAGTGGCTCAGTGAGATGCATCTGTAGTTGACCTGTCTCTGCAATGGTTTCCTGTCACGATATTTTAGACATTCTGCTCTTTGATGATTCTTTTCGCCTCACACTTATTGTTTCCTTTTCTTCTTCAGGTAGTTCACACTCAAACAAAGGTGACAGGGGATCAGGAAGTGATGTACAAATATATATCAAAGAATCTGCTATTTTTGGCAACTGTTGCACCTAAAGCTGGTGGTCCAATCGGTTCAGTTACCCCTGATGAGTCATCTTTAGTTGTTTATGTGATCGATACTGTAACTGGTCGTATATTGCACCGAATGACCCATCATGGTTCGCAGGGTCCTGTACAGGCTGTAAGTCTCCATTCTATTACAACCGTATAAGAAAATTAGCTACTAAAAAGCTGGGGGGGAGGGAACCACAACACTATGTTAATGTTGATCTTATATCTTAAGAGAGTTTTTGATGTATTTTCATTGCGGAAACTGAATAACTTCACCATTATTTTTGCTTTCTTTGAAGGTCTTTAGCGAGAATTGGATTGTCTATCACTACTTCAACCTAAGGGCACACCGATATGAGATGTCTGTAATTGAGATATATGACCAAGCTCGAGCGGTACTCCCTTCAGCTTGATTTTAATATTATTATTTTATTTTTTAGATATTCCCCTTGTGGACTATCTGAAATTATTGTGACATGCAGGACAACAAGGATGTGTTGAAGCTTGTTCTCGGGACACATAATCTTACTTCTCCTATAACAGCTTACTCCCGACCTGAAGTAGTCACGAAGTCACAATCTTATTTCTTCACACATTCTGTGAAAACAATGGCAGTGACATCAACAGCTAAAGGCATAACTTCGAAGCAGGTTCTTCTGGGCACAATTGGTGATCAGGTCCAGCATTTTTGGTTGCCAGTTTTGATGTTATTTAGTGTTGTGTTTTCATACTCTTGTCTTTCATGGGATGGCCCTATCTGACTTGAGTTTTTGCATATGGGATTTCATCCTGAATATCATGTTTTGCTTTTTCTCTATTAACAGGTTTTGGCTCTTGATAAGCGGTTTTTAGATCCCCGAAGAACAGTTAACCCCACTCAAGCAGAGAAAGAGGAGGGGATTATTCCCCTCACTGATTCATTACCAATTATTCCTCAGGTGATGACATTTCTTTGAGATTGTTACTAAAATTAAGAATCACGACTTATTTTTTTATTGACATTTTCCTAGTTTGGCTTCACATGTATGTCTTTCCTTGTGTATACATGCAAAATGATTATTTTGACAGTTTGCTGATAGGCAATGAAAATTCTATCTGTGTGGATTCACCATGCTGATGATATATGTGATTGTGCAAATATGGGTGCACTGTGTAATGGTCTAGTCCTTGTGCAAATATGGGTGCATCGTGTAATGGTCTAGTGCTGTGGGCTTCTGCATCTTCATAATAGGGCGAAGCTTGATAATCATCACCATTATTGGCCATGGCTTTATTGGTATGTTATATGTGTTGAATGCTAAAGTTAGAAATCTTGATGGCCGTGCTGTTTTCGCATGTATGGCCATGATGACTGGAGGATTCTGCATTTCCAGAATTGAGCTGAATTCTTACAATATATGGAGTAATTGCCAAAATTTTGCAGTCAACTTGATTAATTGATGGTCAGGCTTCGATGTTCTGAATTTCCATATCTTAGGATTTTTCTTCATTTGCTGGTGCGTATGCCCCTAAGAATTAGTCGTGTCTCTACAGTCAATGGTTTCCCCTATACAGTTTAGTATATTAATGATCTCATTGCGTGTGTATGCATCTCTAACCCTTGATCAGAACCAAGAGAAAACATGAAATTCTCGTGGCATTTTAAGTTTCGGCTGATTATTAATTAGTTAATTCAACTCCATACTTCTATAAAGCTCCATTGAAAGTTCTCACACTTTCCCCTGTTAAAATTATTACATTCGCCCTCTGTGCATTATCCTTTGTTATCAATGCATGCCACTAAGTTTATGATCTTCTTTCTACATTGTGCAGTCTTACATAACTCACTCACTTAAGGTGGAAGGTCTCAGAGGCATAATAACAGTTTCTGCAAAGCTGGAGTCCACCACTCTTGTTTTTGCTTATGGGGTGGATCTCTTCTTTACGCGTCTTGCCCCTTCCAGAACATATGATTCCCTTACTGAAGATTTCAGCTATGCGCTGCTTTTAATCACGATTATTGCCCTTCTTGTGGCGATTCTTGTTACATGGGTATGGTCAGAGAAGAAAGAGCTTCAGGAAAAGTGGAGGTGAGCTGAAAATATTTGCAGGTCCATCTTTGTCCTGTCATATTGCTGTTCACAGGATTTTTGTTGGCTTTAGATCATGGACTAGTGACTTTTGGTAGCATGCTCTTGCTTTGGCTGACTTAATTCTGATTAATGGGTACAAAATTTTCAACCCGATGTTGTAAATTTAAAATGAGGGGAAATTGGAAGATTAAAGTAGGTGTTCTCTTGATCCTGTTTCAATGATAGCGACATATTGCTACACTAGCGTACGATCATTGACGATAAATTGTTATTTCCTCGAATTCGGATTTTTGCACCAATTTTAATTACCAGGTAATTGTGACTTTATTTTCTTTTCCTTCGTTGAAGTAATTTATCGATATTATTATTTTAAATGCACCTTGGCCATCCATAACTGTAATTTATATTCTGATCTATAATTTTATGATTGTGTTCTTCAACATTTTTTATCATTTTCTAATTAATTTTCCAAAGATCTGATCCCTAATCGAAGTATTCAAAATGTGCGTTTTTTTTTAAAGAGAAATAATTACATTTAATTATATATTAAATATCATTACAAAAATATATTGTGAAAATTAAATATATAACTAAACACAATCCAAATAATCTAAATCACCATTTAATAGATAAAATTTATCATATGATAAATAAACATTCACACGCAGTCGAATCATTTGAATGAGTAACCACTTTGACCATTGGTTCAATTTCCCATACATTACTTACAATTGGCTATTATCATTACAACCTACTATTGTTAATTTGTAATCACAATATCATATTTGTTACGCTAATGCACATAAAAATTATACTCTAAATATCAAATGCACAAAATATGAGAATATTGGAATCACCGTGTCTCAAGTACAAGTAACATGACAAGATACAGGAATAAGAACGTCCTCATAACAGGTCAGCTCCCAAAATTTTATCTCGTTTCTACAGAGATCACGATTTAAAGAAAACGACTATTACTGCCTCCACTTGTTCAAACAATCACCATATCAACTACTAAACGCCCTTACTCTGGAAGAATTCAAAGTGCTGCAGTGTTTAAGTAACTTCAACAGGATCCCAATTTTCAGTTAAGGAAACCAGTTGAGGCCTCTCGAACCCGGAACCAAATATAAGACTAGTGAATACCTTTGACCAAGCCCCAGAAATAAATAAACTAAAATGGAGGGGATAAAAAGGGTGCTTAGACATCTATTCTTGCAACAGAACACAAGGCCTTATCTGGCTGCCAATTTCTACAAATATACATTAGCGAAGCCAATAATGTAACAGAAAAAATTGCATGCAAGGAAAATTAAATTTACAATAAGAGACACACAATGAACATCCATATATGCAGCATGAGAGCAATATTACTCTTATGCATTGTTTTGAAGAGTACACTCCTTGATGAGCTGCTGCTCACACTCAGCTGTCCAGCATTCATAAATTCATCTTTAGTGGAAGTTAGTGAGACATTCACAGGCGAAGAACCTGAAGAAAAGCAATCATATTTTTACGAGTGTAATCACAGTTTAGTACCGATGAGAAGATGGTGAAAGAGAACTTACAATCATAGTCTGCCCATCCTACTCTTTGATGTGCCAAATCATAAACAAAGATCTTATCTTTGAGAACCAGATCTGTAAACGAAAAAGTAGCAAATAAGTTTTTGCTGGCTTATGGTTGGAATGTTAATTTATTCAAGCAGGCAACATTAAAGAGGTCAAACTTGCAACACTCAGGATCTTATCCAGCTTCTTTTTCACTCATGAAAACTTTTAAGTTAAACCAGATCAAGTTACATGCACAGCTTTAGGGAATACTCTATTGGACAACTTACAGTAATTCATGCCGAGATATTTCTGTCAGTGTATTTGTTCATTTAGATTGTGTATTAACATGTCTTCAAATCATAACCCGAAAGCTTAAATTACACGTTTATAGCCTAATTAGCTGGCGGGATGTAAGCTCACAAGAGATATTTACAGCAGATCATGTCTTTTAAGAAATGTTTCACGCAACCAACCTCCTAAAATTGTTGTGTCTTGACTGCGAACTCTAATGAAGCCTATGCACCACACTGTAGCACCATCCTGGAAAAATGATAACAGTTATAAGGTTCAAATATTTCCTGAGAGCAATAAATGAGAATGACAGTAACGTTAATAATTACAACAGCAACAGCAAAAGCAAAAATCGTAATTATGGTCATGATGATGATGATGCCGCTGCAGTGGATGACAATAACAACAATGACAACAACAGCAATGAAGATTTTATAATAACGACAACAGCAATGATAATACAATCAGCATGGTCCAAGGTTAATCTGTCAATGATAGGAGTATTTTCTGCAGACTTTGAGGAAATAGTACATCAAATGAAAGGGAAATTCGAATACTTACAACAAATCCAGTCTGTATGAGGTAGTCAACTGGTCTTAAGAGCAGCGATGCTCCCCCGGCGAAATTGAAAGAAACTGGTGGGAACGTCTCGGCTACACTGTTTACAGAACAAACATATTTTATTCAAGTCTCCATGAATCTCAAATAAAGAATCTCCTGTCCCAAACAATATTTCTAAACAATGAGTGATAGAAACAAACCTTGTAGAGACTGCATAGCATCGGCTTCCTCTGGAAATAAATGGCCTGACGGATGGAGAAACAGCTGCCGTTATCTGCAATGTCAGTAAGGCCTCAGGGTTGGGGTTGCAATTGACTTTGTGTTCATTTACTACAAATGAATTAGAATCATAAGTGCTAGTAGGTCAAACTGGTCTAAATAGGGGAAAATCTCATGTTTATACCACTTACAGTAAGGTAAATAAATGTATTAGGTAGTCATAATGGTAAAACATGCTAATATCAGCATGTTTTTATGGTTCTGGCCCCAAGTTATTTGTTTTAAGTCAAACTGCAAGATCCTAACTCTAGTGGCCCCACTGTGTAATGATCATTTAAGTACGCCCTTGACATCACTAATGAGGCATGATGCAAAATCAAACTACGACACTGATTTCTTTTAATTCATGTCGTATTGTAGCGTCAGTTAAATTCATGACAGGAGAAAGGTGGGAGGAGATGTACATACAGCAGCAACCAGAGGATCATAAGCTCCTTCCACAAGGTATGCCAAAGTTGTTCCAGAATCAACAATGGTCCCTTGGTTGCCTGACGTTGTAAACACTGCTTGATCAACAGGCAATAGTTGTCCATTGACAGCAATGCTCTGGAGGTTCAAGTTGTAATGAGACCTGAAAAATTAGTGTTAAGAAATCAAAATACTGTACAATTACCAAACATATCTCCATGTTTATAAATTACTCAATGTAGTTAATATAAACAAAGGAAGGAAGTATGAAAGTCATCTCATCATTTTCTTCCGCAAAGATGGTTTCAGGGGATGGAAGATGTGCATATGTAAGCCTAAATGCAAATATCCTCCTGTAAGATCCACTACAACTTAAAGAGATATATGCCCAACTGAAAGAAAAATGAAAGAAACGAAGTGTATAATAAAAATGCTGTTTTATTCCACTGCAAGGGGTCAGCTGAGAGACAGAAAATACTTTCTGAAATTTACAAAACCAATGGTGCCTATTATTATTTAGATATTAAAAACTTTGTGAACTATACCTAAATTAGAGTGCTCTACTAGCTTGAACATAAAATGAAGATCATGAATTCTTTGGCATGATTGAAAAGAATTATTAAGGCAATGCGGTTCCAAGATCAGATAAGCTAAGAGTGAGAAAACATGCATCGAAATGCTTCTGAAATTGTAGCTAAAGCACTTAAGCCTTGCTTGGTATGCATGAATGAGGTAAGCATGGAATGGGCAAACCCAAGTGAGACAAATAGACATAAAGGACAAAGCCAACCATCTTGAACCTTTGACGACTTAATGAACAAATTACACTAAACTTCGTTTGGATCTCAATAGACTAACAAAAGATAAATTACGTAGGGATCATCACGTATATGTGATCTTATGCTATCCACCCATGGCCTCATAGAAAACACATAGAGCTCGTTGAAATATCTCAAACTTAACAAATGGGCTTTTACCCAGATAATTAAGTCATGGACGTGAAATGCCTAGTGAACGGGATGAATGTCAAGCGCATGAAACTTCAAATCCCCGATTAAATGCATGCGCAATAATCAATGGTATATGACAACACTTGTCAGTGAATGACAAAAAACCATATGAATGCCAAGAGCCATCTTGTAGAACATATACGTACTGTGATGGAATAAGGGGAGTATAAACGATTCTTGAATCCAATATCTCACCAAGAACTAATACACCTCCACCATTCTCGTCTCCTTTCAAGCAATGGGAAAATACTTTAGGCGTAATCCTATGTGACGACAATTGTGATATTACTGAAAGTTCCTGCCGGCCAAACCCAAATATTCCATCAACTGCTCTATCTGATTTAGTCAAGTCCCCATACAGAGAGGTGCTGCATCTGTTTCCACATTGCAAGTTAGCATCACACACGGAGATACAGAAGGCAAGCCCAAGGATTCAAATGTTTAATAGATTAACTTTCTTTGATCTCTTCCAATTGCCAAAAAATCAAGACATGCCTTTTTAATATATTGAGCTGTTCTTACGTCTGCCCATAAAGGTTAGTAACATTATGCTATCAAGTTGGCTATCTGAATGAAAATTCCCTATTACTCCAAAATGAAAAATTGGGAATATCATATATGTGCAACCACATACAAGCATAGACTTGCAAACAGTAGTAGTCACAATAACAGCTTACCCAAAAACAATAGGAGCAGAAGAATTGGCTACTAATGAGGTGCCCAAAATTGTGTCAAAATAAAGCAGATCGGATACATAAAAACCAGTAGTGCCACTTCCATCTCCGTATTGAAATGTGTAACCACACCAATTGCTTTCAGCAGAACATTCAGCAGATGCAGTTTGAACTATGGAAGCACAAATATTATCTGAGCAGGAAATGGGGGAAACAGTTGAGGATGTAGCAGCATCGAAGAAATTGAGAGGAATCTGCAAGCGCAACTCAGCATTAGTCCAATTTGAACTCAAATCAAAGAAGACTAATTAAATAGTATATAACAAGACAAAGTGCGAGAGTTTACTCCCAATCCACTATTCTGAGGGCAATTGTTACAAGAACTACAAGTAACCCACAAGAGATCGCTCCCAGTATCAATTTGCACATTGAACTCTCGTGGTGGAGATCCTAATCTCACTTTGGTAAAGTAAAGTCTGTACAATTGGACATCCTTAGTTAATTTTCAGAGAAGAGAACACAGGTCAACAACTAATTAGTACATGATCATAGGTGAACACAAGATCCTGTAATAACTGAAAATGGAGATGAAGTGATGACATCAAAGCTGAAGAATGTAGTCAAAGCACTGGATTGATCGCCCCAAATCCCCATATTTTCCCAACAACAATAACAATTGTAACAAATTCACAATCAAATAATAATTGACGACTCCCAAGTGAGAAAAAGAATGGAACAACATGGTCTACATAATGAGTGTGACGTGAAAAATGCAAACAACAAAGCATTGTCCGTATTTACGAAAAAAATAAACAAAGCATTGTCCATAGCCTCGGATTCCAACCTTATTGATTAAAGGAACACAATATAGAAAAGACACCAAGGACTACCACGGTCATACTTTTCAGGTGTAATTACTAAATTCATTTCCATAAACACAGACGCCAACA
>JACFYI010000900.1:694884-724034 GCA_014898755.1 Handroanthus guayacan | reverse complement strand
GGGGGGGGGGGAGGTTGTTTGAGTTGAGCTACACGTAGAAATAGTGGGCGAATTATAGTGATCTTTGCTGTGAGATAATTTTTTCTTATTGGGTGTTTTTGCCTTAAAATACAGGTTACATCCGGGGAGACACCATATACATCAGCTAAGAGATTTGAGGACTTGAACTTATCATCTGAATTATTAAAAGGTCTGTATGTTGAGATGAAGTTTGAGAAACCGAGTAAGATACAGGCAATTAGTTTGCCCATGATCCTGACTCCTCCACACAAGAATTTAATAGCTCAGGCTCACAATGGGTCTGGGAAGACTACTTGTTTTGTGCTTGGTATGTTGAGCCGCGTCGATCCAAAACTTATGGCTCCCCAGGCTCTCTGTATCTGCCCCACTAGAGAGCTGGCGATTCAGGTGTGTTTAGCAACATGTTTGTTCAGTTACTTACTGTTTTACAGAATATGATGATATTCTGCTCACAGAGTTCTTAGCATATTAGTCTTAAGTTTTGTCTTAGGCCAAAAGGAAGTGGGATTGGGAATTACAATTGATATTGCATACCTGTTCTTGAATATATGCCTATGTAGTCATAGTAATACCTATATCAAACTTGAGTGGCCTGCTGAATTTAAAGTTTGTAGTTCTATCCATGCAATCACGTCTTTGTAGATTGATTCTCAAGTTATTCGGTAGGGTTTTAGCTCATGGACAATGCTGTAAACGACTGAGGTTTTCTGGTTAAATTGGTATATTTTGCTGAGCTTAAAGAGCCTGATTGTTTGTTGCTAGTAAGTTTGAATCCTGTTTGTGCCAATTTCAAGTTTGAATTCCATCTATAAATTTTAGGCCCATGAAGTATTGTGAACATTTAATTCCATTGAATAAATAGTATTTAATGCTGTAATATGTTTCTTAGTTTGTTTTACGGTTTGTTCAAAACTGAAAAAATGGTACAGAATATGGAAGTGCTTCTGAAGATGGGGAAGTTCACGGGGATAACCTCAGAATTAGCCATACCAGCAGATGCTTCTAACTACGTTCCAATTCATAAGAGGCCACCTATTGCTGCACAAGTAATTATTGGCACACCTGGTACAATATATAAGTGGATGACAGCTAAGAAGCTTGGCCTGAGTCAGATGAAGATTCTTGTGTTTGATGAGGCAGACCACATGTTGGCAGAGGTAACCCATGGTTTCTAGTTCATGATGGATTCATCTTGCCTGTTTGTTTTCAGTTTCATTGTTTAATCTGTAGTGCACAGTTAACTTTATCTGGGGTATCTTAGCTAGTTTGGCTTCTGCTTGTTTGGTTAACATATCCAGAGACATTTTCTTGGTTGTTTACGTTCTCCTATGTGATTGATGCTCTAGTAACCTATTGAGAAGAGCCCTCTTGCGACCTCTTGACGTCTGGATAACGGATTTACTTCTTTCATGCCAATGTCTCATTTTTCTTCCTACTGGTCCATAGCAGAGGATTATCCTCTGCGTTAGTAACAGTGTGGCTGACATATATGATACAACCATTTAATATTTTGGAAATATTTCTTTTCTGTATTGTATATATTGGCTGGATAATGACACAAAATCTTGCATGCCTCAAACGTTTTGGAATATAGTGCACTAAGGAAGTTAATTTGACCTTCTTATTAGATATCTCTTTGAACTTGGGAAGCGTATAGCATACCTTTTCAATTATGCTTATCTGTGAATTTTTTCTTATGTAGAGTGGCTTCCGAGATGATTCAGTGAGGATAATGAAGACAATTGCAAAAGTTAATTTCAATTGCCAGGTTAGCAATTTACTACATGCTTTTGAATGCTATTTTGTAATTTTCTTTTTCTTTTTTCTATTTTCAATTTTATTTGTTTATTTATGTTTTTGGTGGGGAAGGATGATGGTCTCTAGCTTAATATAGGATTAATCTGCTTCTTGATGGTAATATATTGTTGACCGATTTTGAAATGACTCTTTTAAATGGTATTTTTGTATTATGCAAGTAAGGAGAAGATGTGCCTCTGATCGATTTATCTCTTTCTTTATATCCGTAGCTGCTCATGGATCATTTTGTTAGTGATTTTTTGTTGCTCGGTGCTCACTGATATTATTACGTCCCAGTTAAACTAACAGCACGCATCAGTTGGACTATTCTATTAACAAACAAGAAAGTAAAAACTTTATACAGATATGTTTTCTTTCAGCTCAGGTAACAGGTTCTGTAAATAATGTTTGCTCTAAGGGTTATGGCACACAAATAATGGTATATCTGACATTTCTATGTCAAAAATGGCAAAGGTGCGAGATGGTGTAGCTGACAATTCTATTGTGGAAACATGTGTGCAGTATGGAAGTAAATATTATTAACACTTCAGATTGATATATACACTAGACTAACAAATTGATTTCATTTCATTGCTTTCATTAGTAAGGTAAGATTGTATGTAAGTTACATATTTATCATCTAAAAGGTTTGCTGTATGTAAATCGTAGGTCATGGCATGCGTGCAAGTGATCGCATAGCTGACTTTGTGCTGTTTTGGCAAAATGTATTCAGGTGCTTTTGTTTTCGGCTACCTTTGATGATGCTGTGAAGGCTTTCGTATCTAAAATAGTGGAGGAAATCTTTGTCAGAGATTATAACCAAATGTTTGTCAAAAAGGAAGAATTATCATTAGAGGCTGTAAAACAGTATAAAGTACATTGTCCTGATGAGCTTTCAAAGATCACGGTGATTAAGGACCAAATACTTGAACTTGGA
The DNA here is from genome assembly GCA_014898755.1 of Handroanthus guayacan. Taxonomy (NCBI): domain Eukaryota; kingdom Viridiplantae; phylum Streptophyta; class Magnoliopsida; order Lamiales; family Bignoniaceae; genus Handroanthus; species Handroanthus guayacan. Next base: position 721,279 of record JACFYI010000900.1, on the reverse strand, counting down.
GAGAAGGTGGGGCAGACAATTATATTTGTTCACTCCAGGAACAGTGCAGCTATGTTGCACAAATCATTAGTCAGCCTTGGCTATGAGGTTACTACAATTCAAGGTGCTTTGAAGCAAGAGGATAGGGATAAAATTATAAAAGAGTTTAAGGAAGGGCTGACACAGGTTCTTATTTCAACTGATCTTCTTGCTCGAGGCTTTGACCAGCAACAGGTGCTTATCTCTTTTGATGTTGCTCCAACGTTTATTTCATTAGCATATGCTTTCTTACTTTGGACCTTTACCTATTTCCATGTGGCGGCATTCTTTATGTAGGTTAATTTGGTTGTCAATTATGATCTTCCCGTGAGATATGATAAACCTACTGAGCCTGACTATGAAGTTTATTTGCATCGGGTTGGTAGAGCGGGACGCTTTGGCCGCAAAGGTATTTTCTCATAAATTTCTGTCGAGTGTGAGTTCCTCAGATTCATGATTGGTGTGTCATTACATTAATTTGAGAATGACTTCAATTTCATAGTCTCAACGATAGGCATGCAATTATATGATAGTTAAGAGTCTCCTTTGTCTATGGAGGAGTATTATGGTTGTGTTGTCTCAATGATTGGCACGCAATTCCACGATATGACACTAATTTCTCGTCATTAAACAGGTGCTGTATTCAACTTGCTTTGTCATGACAGAGATGATATGATAATGGCCAAGATCGAGAAGTACTTTACCACTCAAATAGCTGAGGTTAACGTCTTTTCATGTTTACAAGAGTTATTTCTTCAGCAGTATTTTTCTTTAGCAAGTTTTAGGGGGATTCATGAATTATATAGTATATGATTGGGTATCCTTTCATGAAATTCAGGTTGCCCCATGGAATAGCGAGAAGGAATTCCAGGCTGCTCTGCAGGCTGCTGGTCTAATATGAGTCCCGAGTTAATCTTGCCTCTATATCGGTTTTTCAATACGGATGCACTTCAGTGCCTGCAAGAACAAGAGAACTGGCTGTAGAGTATGTCACGTTGGCATGGATGTAATGCAAAAGTGAGGTGTTTTGGTGTTTTTTGTTTGTGATTTAAAACCCTCCATAGTGGAATAGGCTTTGGTTGTCTGGCTGCCTCATAGTTTTCCTGTTATATTCACTGCTCATTCTGAAGACCAATTCAAATCCATAAGAGCAATTGGGTATCTGTTTGTTGAAATGTTGTGCATCTTGGGGGAGATTTCCGTAACTCATTTATCATCCTATCTTTGTGGGAAAAATTTATATTCCTGCACTGCGATGAGAACTAAATGACCATACCGTCCAGGGTTTCATTTATTTAGTACTTTATATCGTGTTTTATTTATCATTGAGGAATAATTACTTTGATGCCCCTAAGGTTTGATTTAATTGTAGAAATGTGATTTAGTTGGAAACTGTAAGAACATATTTTGCAGCTATTTTAGCGTGCAGAAAGTTTAATTGAATCGCGTAACAAGACCACTAGATTTCTTGAAAGAAAAAAAGAAAAAATTATTGACTGGAATATTGTAAATAAATTTTCTATTAATTTAACATAAGTTTTTGGGATGCAACTGTGGTGTTACACCAGCCTTAATTGGGTCAACATTGTAATATTCGAAATTATAAGGATGTTTTTACAATTAGTTCTAATGTCGTGGGGCCCTTGAGCTAACAGATTATTTTAAATTATTTTACCACTCTACAGCACGCGAATTTAATGGAAACCTCTAATTAATAAGAATTTAATAAGAAAACTATAAAGAAAATCCAAGTGAAGCCACAATCCATATCGTAATATCTTTGCCAGTCCATTAATATAATTCATCTTTCTTCCTCATATAAAAATAAGGCATATGACAATATACAATATTAACTAGATTGACCCCTCCAAACTAATGATTGACATGCATGTTTAATCAATTAAAATAGGACACTTTCATGGTTTGCACGTCTCGAGTAGTGCCCTCCCACTTAAAATTACTCATTCATCTTTCTATATATTCACACAGACAGTTCTCATCGTTTTCAATGCGAAATTCTTAGTGAAACCAATAGCGGAGATCTTTGAGAACCAAAGAGTGAGGGAGAAAGGGAGAATGGGGGCAAATATTTTGTTGATGATTGCAGCAGCATCGTTGGTTTTAGTGGGCGTGGCGGCCGGAGATGGGAAAGTGGACACTCAGGTCTTTCATGTCGCCGGAAAAGTTCTTTGCCAGGAGTGCGATCAGGGCTGGAATGAATGGGTCAATGGCGCCAAGCCCATCAAAGGTATACATATGAAAAATGGTGCAACAACGTCAAAGTCGTCACTAATAATGCATATTACGAAGTGATAAATTATTTTCATTTGATCATTTTGATAATTCGTTTTAGATACTAATAGCTTTTATTTTGTCATGATATAACTTTTTTTTAGAGAGAAATAATTATAATCAATACATTAATAAAGATAAAAAATATAAACTAACACAAGACAAATCCTTTAAACTATTATATAATAGATAAAAACTTACACGCTACTAGTGAATGGGAATCAAACTCATAATCAAGAAGTTATGAGATATAACCTTGCCAGTTGACTAAGGACTGATCGGCCTATTAAAGTATAACTTACGTGACAAAAATTAAAGTTTTGAATTATCAATACAGATAATTAATGCCTTATTTTGAGTGATAACGAAATGTTATCATCGTAATTTGTGATACGATTCATAGGGTCAGTATACAATCTCCGTACATGTAGTATAAATTATTTATAGTGACAAACTAAACACAAAATTTGTCTTGGCAAAATCATTTTTTTTTTCCTTTTTGACAAAATAAAATTTTTGAAGTGTTTTGTGACTTTTAGTTATAATCATTTTTTGTCATTTTCTATATCTTATCCTATATTATCAGCCAAATTTTCACCAATATTATGTATTTTCATAGTCATATATCCAAAATTAACGAGATACCCGGAGGAATAAATTCAAAGAGCTTCTTTCTCGCAGGTTGCAAGGTCTCCGTTACATGCCTAGACGAGAGGAGCAGAGTCGTACAATACGCAAGTGACCTAACCGACGACGCTGGAGATTTCCAGATCGCCTGTAACAAATACGTGAACGGAAAGGAGATCAAGCCCCAAAACTGCTTCTTGAGGCTGGTGTCGTCGCCGGACCCCGTCTGCAACATCGCCACCAACTTCGCCGGCGGGAAGAGCGGCGTGAAGCTCCACCGCCCCACGGTGGTGTACAGGGACATCCTTAAGTATGTGCTGGGTCCGTTCTATTACACCACTCCAATGTGTGATGAACCGGATACTAGCAGCCCTGACGAAGATGGTGATTCTGATGATGGCAAACAGAGCAATTACTAGTGATTTCCATTTTGTTTGGATTTGATTTGGGAATTGTGACGAATTTTTCTCATTTTGGTTTGGTAATATGAAGTAAAATTGAGTTTATATTTTGATAAGTTGGTTATTGTATCTTGGAGTTTGGAAACATTTTATTAGAATTTGACGATTAACCATAAATAATTTATATGACCTTGTATTGTTGTATTAGCTGGGGATTATAACTATACGCAAAAGATAAGTATATCAAGTTTGATCCTATATGGAGGGACAGGTACATGTTTGCTTATAAACTCTCTCATTCCAACAAGTATATAGATTACATTTTTGTGTTTCATTGAGGTAATTAAAGAACCAGTCATGATCCTCTTTGGGAAAAAAAAAAAAAAATTCCCACATCCAATAATTGAGGACCTTGTGATCTAAATAGCTTCAGATGAAAACAAATCCCCAATTATGATTACCCACATAATATGGAATAATACTTCAATACAACTGAACTTTCCGTTCTTGTAATAGATTTGAGTATCATCAATATAGTAAGGAGGTGTTTGATAGGGCAAATTTAGGCCATCTTAGACCCAGTTAAGGTGGCCAAACTCCTTTAAAGTTTTATTTGATAGGTAAGACTGTCATTGTGGGTTGACTCGAAAATGAAGTGCGGCTTGGTGAACTATGAAAACTAGCTCACCTAATAATCTCAAGTCTAACCATGAGATTAGAGAATAGTTAAGTGAGATTGTTGATAAATTTACTAATATACTCCCAAAAAAACCTATGCTTTTTTTTAAACTATTAATCTTAACTAATTTTTTTCCCATATAATAAGTATTTAATTGAAAAAAATTAATAAGTTTTTCAAGTAATGTTGTAATATTTATGATTAAGCTTAATTGCTTTTTGAACAAGTACTTATTATTAAAAAATAAAAATAAAAATAAAAGAAAAGAAATCACATTTTCAAGACCCATTTCCTCTGTCCAGATTATGAAAAGAAATGAATATCCAAGAAGGATATTTCAATAAATTTACTTATAAAATTATTTAATCTTTCAGATCAAACATGCTACTAATTAATGTAATTGGATTATGGAATTCGAGAAAGTAATCTCCCATACCAAACATAAAAGTAACATTTTAATTTAATTGAATCTCCAACGGGCCAATTATGGTATTTGAGACAAATATCCAATCAAACGCCCTAATTTCATGCATCATGTATCAATTACTAACAGATGGAATTAGTTCAACGCAATAAATTAATACTTATTAATAATTTATCTTAGATGTCAGAATTTGCTACGGAACCAAAAATTCATCAAAATCCCATGCGTTCATTGGAGCACAACAAAATTGTCAAAATTTTAGGGATAACCTTGGCGCAATTGTAAAATTTCAATGGTTGTTTTTAACACTTACTTCTCTAAAGGAAGCCTGGTGCATGTTTCAATGTCCCAACAGATATTTGAGAAAAAAAGTTGACAAATTCAACAATGAAAAATGTAGAAGACAGATTTACCAAGCATTCACTATTATTCTTTTTGAAATTTAAAAATAAACCAAAATCGAACACCAAAGGAAAGAACAGAAATAGGAGCCAAATGCCAACATTTTTACGTACAAAAAAGTTTTACACAAGGGAGGAGAATCAGTATAACTTCAAAAGCACATTTAGTTCAACGGCATATCAAGCCTCAGCTGGTTGTAGTTGTCTTAGCAGCAAGATGTGTGAGGGCGCGTTTATGATAAGTATAACGCATCTTCTTGTATTTCTGTACAAAGGCTGAAAGATCAATTTCTCTATCAAGGAGCTGCCTGTGTAGCTTGTCAGATTCCTCGTCTGTTTTATTCATTGCATCTGAAAAAAATAGAACATGTTTAGTCTAATTCACAAATATCGTGTTTTATTCTTTTTCCCCCCATATAATTTAATTTACAGAGTCTAATGCGGCAATGAAGGAAAACAGACATGAAGATGCCAATCCCAAGAAGAAAAGTTGTATAAAGTTTTGCAGAAGTGTTCAACATAGACATGATGAATACAATAATTAAGCCATGAAAAATGACGGAAAAATTGGGTAGTGGTTAAGAAAGCAGATTTGTCAAAGATCATCAAACATCATAATAAATAGTCAAGTTAGAGGCAGTTCAAGAAAAGGTGTTGCATGGATATGGTCCACAGCTAAAGGCCGGTTTAGTTGTTCCAATGAGAGGTTGACTATCATGGTGACACATTGATAGGTTTTGCACGTCTGTGACAGGGCATAAGGAGAAACACTGAAGACAAATGCAATGAAACTGAGCCGACAAACCAAATTGCTGTTGAAATCTTGAAGTTGACCCTAATATATGCAAATGAAATACATGGTTTTTAGTTACCTTGAAGTCGGTTGAGGAGCGATGAGGGTGAATAATACTTCAGAGTCTCTTCTTTTTTCCTCTCTAATTCATGCAATTTTTCTTGAGCGGTAGCCAGCTCTGTAGTCCGGATAATTCTGCACTGAAGCCACAAAACAAGCAGATAAGATGTGTTACAACTGTCACTCAGAGTTGAAACTACAAGGAACGCAATCTAAGGCCAGAGAATTCACCTGATTCCTTAACTCCATTATGCGTGGTTCTTTTTCCAGATTGTCCCCTGTAATCGATATTAATAGTTTTGTTTAATGCAAGTTCAATCATGCATTCAGAACTGAATCGAAATTGCAGTGAACAGGTAACTTACTGGCAAGCTGCAGTGTTTCATTCCTAAGTTCATCTCTGACCTGTAATATACAAAACAGAGATGTGTGAGAGTGATTCCAAAACCTTAACCCGCTAAGAAGACTGTCTTAACAGAATCAGCACAACGAATCATATAAATATGGTGAAAATGTGAGAATCCAGACTCGCATGCAGATGCACACACGCATAGAAACATGGGACAAGAGGACAGACATGCCCTTTTCCAAGTCTATGAGGACTTAAAAAATAGAAATATGGGACAAGAGGACAGACTTGTCCGGAAAATGTATTCAACATACATTAAGCAAAACAACCAAGTTTAACAGCATGAGCACTAAATTGACCATATTGATGAAATTTAATTAACATTTGCACAAATTTCAACCTAGAGAAGCTACATTTAGTCGTAATACCAAGCAGGAACATGACTTTTCCAAGTATTTACCATATTTCAAGGTGATACCACATACAGCCACAAAAATTATGCCCAGATGTCACACTGATGCTTCATTGCACATACTTCTACATTACCTATCCAATTTAAAGGTGTTCAGCCCTCCTTTCTAGATAATAAAAAATTTGAGCAAGAAAGAGAAAAGAAGCAATTTGCAGATAAAAGTACGGAAAGAGAGAAAAGGGAAAAATGGGGGGCCAGCAACTTACTCTGTTTTGAGTTTTGACAGGTTCCAGTGAAAGTAAGAGATTCTGATAAGCATCCTTGTCGGACAGAAGCTTTCTTAGCTCATCAACACTGACAACATTAAGCAACAAAGATGACCATTAGAAACTCTATCCGGCTACAACTTTTTTAAACAATTCACTAACATCTGTACGTTAACGTTACAGACAAATGTTTTCTATAATTGTGCATTCTATGAGAGTATAGATTAGAAAGCCGAGCGATAAAGATCATTAAATTCACGTCACGGACTTAGGACAAAATAAACGGACAGTATTAAATAAAAAACACTAAAATTGCCTCATAAATGCACATTTCACCACCGCCTCCTGTGAGGAAAAATATATTCTTTTGTAAGCCAATACTAAACTCACTAAATGGAAATGGAACATACTGCCTCTGGTCAACCTTAAATGCTTACGTATGGTATCATTCTAAAGTGCAAAATAGTAAAACTAAAGTACAGTAATAATAATCTAACGGAAGTAAAAAACAAAAGTTGCTCACCTCTTGTCTTTCAACATAGCAATGATGCTTGCTGCCTCTGCTGGAGAAACATTTGATAAAGAGTTTGTTCGATCGGTTGGTCTTGACATGCCCAAGCTGCTGGATGTGCCGGCACCAGGTGTTGTAGGGCGTGAAGTATTGGATGAACTGACAACAGAAGGTGGATACCAAGAGTCTGTAGAAATTTCCTGCGGGCGTGGCTGAGCTTGCTGCTCCTGAGAGCCCCTATGGAAAAATGCAACCAAAGAAAGAAAATTTATCTCTGAATATGGCAGTGCAAGATCGGATTCCAGGACAAAAACAATTTGAATAGGTAGGATACTATGTAAAGAATAGCAGGTAAAATAGCTCAACTGCAACAGAAGGGTGTTTCTTTCTGTTCACTTCATCCCACAGATTATAGTTTATTAAATTCAATTTCTACATATGCCCAGAGTCAAAATCAGTTTTGAGAAGCTTACACATGAAAACTGAAGCATAAACAAATGTTACCAGTAAAACCATTCTAAAGCAAATGCGGTTCAGCAGAATCAGCACCCAAATCCGTAAAAAAATTTGAACATTTATGTAACTTACAAGAAAACAAGAGAAAGGAGAAAAGGGAAGAGACAAAGAAAAAAAGCACAAATCACCTAAACCATAGAACTCATAGGTGGCCCAAAGTGCAAACATGATAGTAGGACTTTTAATAAATAAGCATTACAGTAGGTCGTTTGGCCGATTAGGAGGAAACTTTGAAACTATTCAACTAATAAAACCTAAACTTGAATGTTATGTTCGAGCAACAAATTCAGCAGAACAAGTAATAAAGCAAAAACAAACCAAGTCCCACCCTAATATTTCAGTTCCACGAAAGAAAAATAAGAGAATTGAATTCACAAGGTATCTGCACAAGCTAATAATCCCACCAATCATCACAAAGAAGATCATTTATTCCTACCAGTGACTAAAAACCCAGAGCAATTGATCACGAAGCTATTCCCTTCATCGGAAAAGTAAAAGAAATTTCAACAACGAGGAAATTTCCCAATAATCAAGGTATCTTAATGTACTTATCAACCAACCGGATACAAAATTCATCTAATTTAACGAATAAAAAGGAGAGAGATCGGAAAACGACTAATTACCAGAAATTTTTAAACATGACTTTGAATAAGTCTCAGTCGTCTTTCCTCTGACAAAAAATCAATTAAGAAGATGGATCGAAAGTTCCAAACCCTAAAAGATTAATTGATCGCAGAAGAAATTTCCAATATTTGTATTCCGCGCACCCTTAGATGTGATTTTGATTGGCGTTTATCTATTTTATTATTTTATTTCGGGCTTCCAATTTCAAACTGAAGCGTGTTTAAGGTTCTTTCCCTTTTCTTTCCTTTTTTTTTTTTGGCCTTTTTCCCTTGGTACTTTTTCACTATTCTTGTGTGAATTGCATTTTTGTCCTATAAAATGCCAAAAATGCATCTCAGTCCCCTATTTTACGATATTTAAATTTTTGTCAAAATCCAGTAATTGTTATACAATTAAATCCTCCTTTGATTTAGTCCGTTTGAGTGTTGACGGCGAAATAAAACCACGGGAGAGCTATGAAACCGTTAAATGTTAATTATATCTCAAAATTCTGTTAGGGCATTATTCTTTAAGTGAGATTAGGATATTCAATCTCATTCTTGCTAGATCTTCTAATTAATATGTATGAAACATTGTATAAATAATTATCCTTAATTAATAACCGTTGATCTGGTATTAATCTCATATCCCTCTTCTCATTAGCAGAACTATAATATTATTACCTCACCAACATTATGTAGAGATAACAAAATTTGGTACTCCTATGGTTCTCAATTTACAATCTTCTCTACCAAATGATAGAGAAGATTAACTAATGTAGTGTAGTATTACTGGGAATTAGTTGTAACAATTATATACATACTCTGTCAGACAAGGTCACAAAATTATGTTTGTTATGTAATTTGTAATTTTTAAGTCACGAGGATAATAGTTGATAATTTCATAATTTTCAATAATAATGAAATATAAATACCCCACTTTGATATTATTTATTTTTTTATTTTAACTTTATTAACTCATTAAGAAACATATAAAAAATAGTTATCTAATGATTTCATATAATAAACATTAGATACCAAAACTAAATATCGTTTTATGTTTAACAAAATGTACAGAAATCGAAACTTTTATAATTTATTTATTCAATTAATTATTGAAGAAGCTGCTAATTCTTAAATGCAACGAAACTTTCTCAAGGCTTATTTGGGCTTCAAGGACACTGTTTTTTTCTCTTTTTGTTTTTTTTTTTTTTTTTCATTTTGCAGTAAGAATTGAACCTGGAAAAACCAAAAAGAAAAATTAAAGAGAAAAAAGAAAAACACAAATGAATAAACCAAAAAAAAAAAAAAAAAAAAGAAAAAAAAGGTTAAAACATAGCAACTTATTATGCACGCCCAGTGGGACTCGAACCCACAATCGCCTGATTAGAAGTCAGACGCCTTATCCATTAGGCCATGGGCGCTCATTGCTTCTTCCGTCACAGATTTCATATATATATCTGCATATAAGCCAAGTACGACTTCATTAAGCCCAATCCAATCAGCAGTGAGGCCCATGTTGCTGATACATAATCATGCAAATTATACATCTTTTTGCTTTCAGTATAGCCATATAAAGTAAACTATTTTCTATACACTATCATGATTCAAGTTTCAAAATATTTTTTGAATTAACGCGAACAATATTTTACTAGCTAGCTATACTTATATCTATATTATAATATTTTAAAAAAAAAAAGAAAGAAAGGATATTAGATATATTCATACTTAAGATAAAGGTTTCATGAAAATGAGACACGAGAAATACAGCTTAAATCGACTATATTATATAAGCAAGACCGCAAGAAAAGGTTGGCTTTTGTGAGATTATTATAATTATTATTTTTATTGTGATTATGGTCTAGAAGATTAATTATAGATAATCTTTTAATGATTATTAATCTTATAGTACCTTGCTTCCTTGAGATCTAATAACTTTGAAGAGATAAAGTGACTGTAGAGCATGGAGAGAACCTCAATTAGTAAAAGCTTGATTATTAGTTTAGCTTAATAATTGAAGATAACATGCAATTAGGCACTTGAGAATAAAGAGTGTTGTTTGATGCACGTTCCCATATGTTTGCCAGCCTCGCTCCCTTGCTAAACACATAAAGCTATCTAATGAGGCACTAATTATATTTATTTGTTACAATTTTAATGAAAATTAGGTCAAGATTCATCCATTAGTAGATTACAATACAATATGTTGTCTTAAATTATGTGGTCGGGTCTTCCTCGTGTTACCGAATAGCGATAGATTTGGATATTACCATCTTGGTGTTGTATGTGAAATAAGATGGCCATGTACTTTTTTCAAATCTACATGCAGTAATATGATGATATCAACTGTTGTTTCGCATTTAATGGGTCGGGGAACTTGAAATATTTGATATACTAGGTTTCATACTAATCATTCAAGACACTTTTCAAGGACAAAATCTCTCATCATAAGTGTTAACTAGATAATACATTGATGTAGTTGAATCTTTCATGTCTGATAATAAACTTGGGCATCATTATATTGATTTTTTTTTCCCTATGAAATGTTACACATGAAACTCTTTTGTTTCTCGTAAACCAACAGTAGTAATGAGAATTTAAACTCAAGACCTTTTGTTTGTGTGACTCTCGTACACTTTCTAAGTCCCTAGGTCGACTATGGGAGTAATGATAATATTGTTTAGTGTTAAAAGAGTCAATGAATTTGAGAGGGATGATATATTAGGTCTCCTATCTCACCTTTGAGGTGCTTTTTAAAGATAAAATATCTAATCACAAATGTTAACATAACAATACCTTGATACAGCTAAGCTTCCATGTGTAGTGATGAATTCAAAATATACCATCATTTTTTTATTTTTTATTTTTGGGTGAAACCTAACACATGAAACTCTTCATCATAAATGAGGAGAAGTTGGACTTTTAATTCAAGAACTTTTATTTGTTATAACTCTGACGCAATATTGAATATCTGCTTTATCTAAAAAGTTTAAAGTATCAGAAAAGAAACATTTTTAATGATGAAGAATAAAACCAACATTATGACATGATTAATTAGCTATTGATTGGTTTCATTCAAAATTGATCTTGTTTCTTATTTATTCCTTTAAATTTGAAGAAAAAAAAGAACTAACAATTTGTAGTATTATTCTTTTAATGGTTTTGGTTCAAAACTTTGGATCTGGCTACAATTTTAAGGCATTGTCCTGCATCTGTTTTACGTCAATCATCTTAAAATATTCTTGCTTTTGCACTTCTTTTTTGCCTTCCATCACGGAAAGATTATGCCTTTTGTATAAAATCCACGCAAAGCCAATATCCCTCCCATGCTTAGGTTTTCTCTTTATCTTATTAGCATTTCTCTAATAATAATAATAATAAAATCTTGTCCCTTTGTTAACTTTGTGTCTTGAATTTTCCTTTTTGTGGATCCAAATTGCTGCCCAAACCTAAAAGATTGAGGTGCAACCCTAATTGTAGAAAAAAAAAAAAAAAGGGAATTTGTGTTGTTAGCGGAGGGCGAGAGCTGATGTCCGCCCCCCGGTATGGACCTGTTATTGTATTTCTTTTGTGAAGTCAGTTGGGCCCAATTAAAATTAGGGAAACAGTTGAGGTTTTTTAAAAAAAAAGGATTGTAATTGAGATGAGTTGTATTCTTGTTCTCTGAATAATAAGAAAAACTCCCTCTATTCCTGTCCCGATGATGTAGGCTTAATATGGCCGAACCTCGTTAATTTTTTATTTTATTTTCTTCTTCTCTATTCTCTTTGTATGTGATTGTGTGTTAGTTTAATGTGATATTCTCAACACCTTAGATATGTTCGTTACTTCACCAGCTATGATCCACATAGCTATTTCTAAAAAGAAAAACGTACTCACATGGATGCTTACCTATAATAAGATACTTTTGGATTCGAGTACAAAATTGAACATTCAAAATATTGATATGTCCACAGAATTAATGGAAGGGGGAAAAAAAAGGAACATGTGTGTAATAATTTTGACATATATTTTGATGAAACTAATTTTGTGTGTGTTTAGATGGATGAGTCGGGAGAAGATGACTATAAGTCAATTCATGAGTTGTTTTCTTTTGTCACGGTTGTTGAAATTCTTATAAGATAAGATTTCTTATCACAAGACGCGGATAGACATTAATATTCAACGAGTGAGATACGGGCAACTTATATAAATTATTACAAAATGTTTGATTCTTAAATAGAAGATATATTTGTTATTGGTTATCACCAAAACATTTCGAGATTTCTAATATAGAATAAAACACCAATTATCGGTGCAAACACAACATATTACATGGTTTAGTTTGGTTGCGACCAATCTGAGGGCAAATTTTCCTACTACTTGTAGTGTTCAATATTTTTCCACGTACAGTAATAACTTTAATATTTGTCTTGTTAGGTTATACCTGATTTTTGAATGTTGTTGATATATTGAAATGATATATAATATATTGATTGAATGTATTAATCTTTTATCTCAAGACACATACATTAATTTTAAATAATGAATATTTTTACGGTTATTTAGCTATCCATTAGCAAGATATCTACATCAATTCCACTACAACAAATACCCAATTATTAATGGAAAAATCTATCACAGATTTCTATCAGTGACATCGTTTTGGGATGGATTAATGGTATGCCACAAATCCATTAATATATCTTATCACTAATTAGTTCGATGATACTACAAAATAATTGAATTTTGACAATCAAAATATTAACAGTAACAGTGATGGGAAAGAAGTAGTCAATAACTCAAATTTAATATCTGCGGTGGAAGTGGTAACTAGTGCCTCAAAATTAACATGGTGAAAATATTTTGTCATTGTGTATACTAAGCTGAAAACATCAATCGCAATTATATGCTATAGTTGGTTTTCGCGACCCCTACTAAATTAAAGCTACGCATCATTACCGTGTTGAGGCTTTTCACCACCACTAGTTTTTACTAACATCAGCTTTCAACTGTGGTGATTGCTTAAATTTCTTGTATTGTGAAAAACTAAAGTCCACAATATAAGAAACCTTTGTAATGGAATTTTCATTGCACGTTAATATTATCATAGAAATTTATCACAAATTCGTCATATATGCAATCATTCATATATTTTTTGCTTTTTTTCCTTAAATCCATCAATATTTCACCACAAATCCATTACAGAGTGCATTGTTATAGAAATCAAAGCATCACAAATTTTTCATTAGTGAATGTATGTTTTCTTGTAGTATTCAATGTTGTAATAATTAAATAAGTCAACAATGTTTTTCTTTTACCCAAATTATCAAACCTATTATATTCTAGATTTAATATATAAATACTATTACTTTTGTTCGATTAAATAATGAATTTTAAATAGTATTGTATACCATATTCGTATTCATACAACATAATTCAGGATGAAAAGAAGGCATTGCATAAAGTCGTGAAGAATTTGGACAAACTTTCTAGGAAATTACTCGATTGGCACCCAAATTTGGTTTATTGCTGTTGTTAATAGCTTAGGAAAGTGGAACTTGATTAGACTTTTCAAAGCTAATATAATTGTGGGTTTAATTACCTAACACTTTAGTCCAAACTACAATTAGTTGCACTAATTATTTGTACATGTAGAGCTGTGACGCACTGTTGAGTTTGTTTATAGCCTAATTAATGGCATTTATCCATGTTAAAGAAACTGCACGAAAAAATAATATCATTAATTAATGAAATCTTATGTAATATATTATGTAAAAGTGAAACCTCAAAAAGGTAGTTCTCATACTAAATTTTATAGTTCTAATTTTATCCTTCAACTGTCAACGCTAATTACTATTTTTAATGGCATTGCTATTCCACTACTAATTTTAGATTATATTTAAAAAATTAAATAATAGAAAATTATGAATGTTTATTTATGTATACTATAAAAATATATACTCTTTTTTTTTTTATAAATTATACACATTTAATCGAATATTAATTTATGTACACTAAAAAATATATAGCATGAGACACAAAAATTAAGTGACGATATAAAAAGTAACCAAAAATTATATGTTGCGACAAAACACTACCCTCTATTTTATTTAAATATACGTGGGAATCGCGTACATAATTGCTAGTACTGATAAAATTATATATCACGTGAATGATATGTATTATGGACACATAGTTATCTTTTTCCTGTCAAATTTTACCGTGAAAGAAATTGATATACATATAGTAACGACTCGAGGATTATTCTAACATTTGTTATCATTTAGTTTCGTCATTGCTATCCATGTGTGCTAATTGTATGCATTCAGAGTTCTTGGATAATTAACTTATGCATTGCCGTATCGATTAGTTTTTATGACAAAATTAAACTCAGTCACAAAACTAATTAACTGTTATATGTACTGGAATTATTATCACAGATCAAAATGTTGATGTTATAGAGATTTATATATCACAAATTCGTCACACTCCATTAATTATATATATTTGATTCTTTCTCTAAGTAGGTTTAATGTTTGGTCATAGATGTTGTCGATTTGTCACAAATTTTTTTTGTTATGACCGGGCTATTGTCCTTTAGGAATAGTACCACAATTAAAATTGTGAAAATCATGAAAACAAATAAATAATAATTTTGTTATTTAATATATATATATATATATAGTTAAAATTTAGTTAATTGGAACAGGGTCCATAATTAAAGGAAAAAGTATAAGAAAAAACTTAACCTCAATTTTTGTGTCAATGTAAATGCATGTGCACAAACACAAACTACACCTGGGTCCGTGGTGAAGTTGAATGTCAAAACCAACAGCTGCATGAAGGAAGACAAATTCTTAAACTGCCTTCCATGTCTATTTTTGTTTTTGCTATGTTGTTCTGTTCCCAAGTGAGGTTTCTTCCCATTTGGATTTTATATCCAAATTCGTACTCTACCTTCTATTTTATCATATAGATACTTGTCAAGTGTACTATGTATAATATTTTATAGTTTTATATTTTTATCAAGTTTGTCAAGCGTCCTTGGAACTGTGAAACTAATTGATTTTCTAAAAACAAAAATTGGCTGTTTTACCCAAAAAATTAGAAAAAAAAAGAAGAAAATAAAACAGAAGAAAAACCCTGTGTTAGAAAAAATTAGCAGGAAAAACTTGCATTATATAAATTGACAAGGAAATAAAATAGGCAATAATGGCATTTCATTGTTCTCTGTAATGCAAACTAATAGAATTGGCAATGGAGCAAGGGTTATAACCAAACCCTTAGCTACCCAGCACTATTTTTTAAATTTGAAAACCCACCCTACCGATCTCTGTGGGTTCTAGGGTTCAAAACGTGCATCCTACCTATCTTGCATTGAAACAACGGAGTTTGCACCCTACTTAGCCCTTTTTAAATTAAATATAACACAACATATAATTAATGAAATATTACTATAGTATACTATAACTACAAAATAGTATTACATTGTTTTTTAAAAAAAGATGCATGCTTTCAAAATAAAATATACATAAAAGCGTGGAGAGGCCTAAGGGTAATGAACAGAGTCTATTAGATATAATATATACATATATCTAATATATTTTATAATATAATATCTAATATATTTATCTAATATATAATATTTTACCTTAAATCCAACGCTACCCCACAGCGTGCTCCAATATGTTAAGTACAGGGTTTGAATTGTTATCCCTACAAATTGATGATAGGGGTAGTGAGGTAATTATATTTTTCTCTCACATGATTTTATTTGTTAATTAATTTTTCACATGATTTAAATATTTGTCAATTACATATGACTTTTTTTTGGGGGGGGAGGCAAACAACACGCTTCCAAGTTATTATTATTTTTCCTTTATCTTTATCTTCTGTTTTTTCTTTCTATATTTTTCCGTTTAACTAATCTCCTCATGGTTAGAATCTGTTTAAGGAATTAATTTTGCCAAGCAAAAATTTAATGATTAATTTCAATTTTAATGTTCATATTCTTATAAATGAAGAGTGCTAATTAATATTTTCTATAATTGTTTATATTTTGTCAACCCCAAAGGTTCACAATGTCTATATACTACTAATTGCGTGGCAATTGTGCAAGTCATCAGTTTTGTGCCAAACTTCATAATGCCGGCAGCAATAAAGAATTTATTCTTCGGCCCTACTATTTTCACTAATTTACTAAACCAAATAATTTAATTTCTTTTATTTTCTTCATTTTTAGCCTAATAATAATATATTTCAAATATACGTGCCTTTAGGCCGTTTTCTTCTTTCCAATTATTAATTACTGCAGTACTATAGGGAGAAATTAATTTTTTTAAGCAACGATATTTTTCTTCTTCGAAATGATACGAGATATTCGAAAAATAATTTAGAGTGTTTTTTTCAAAAGAAAATAGAAAATATCAATAAAGAAACATAACATGGAATAATTTATGTTTATATATAGTTCGAAATATTTTCCTAATTAATAGGATTCTTCATATAGAGTATAACTCTTAATGAAAGATTTGATACAAAAATAAATAATGATTCTCAAAAGACATAGCTTTAGATGAAGGTCACCAAAATACGAACCTTTTAATTTAATTATATATTCTTGCAAACATTTAATAAAACCCCCCACAAAAGTTTTAAGGTGTAAATATCTTGATGAAATAAATAACGAATAATTATCTCAATACTTCAAGATTTAATATGATTGTAGTAAATATACTTGTAATTTGTATAATTACAATATTACCCCATTATTTTTATTTCAACCAACGAAAGATTTAACAACAGTATATGCAAATTTTCAATTCGACTTGTACATCCATTGTTAATATAACAATGAAGCATAAACTAATAGTAATATAGTATCATTTGAAAATCAATAAAGGTATGAACTAATGGCGGTCGTCTGGTGGTGGTGTCGCAATCTTATAAACTGCGATAAATGTTTTTATAACTAACCCAAATTTTAAGGGTATTGAGGTAAATATCCCAATAAATAATAAAATTCTAATCTAACAATAATAAATACATAAATAAAAAGAGAATTTATTACCTTAATCAATAGTCAAGAGTTGGTTTACGTATTCTGCTTCGGACATGACATCCTGCCTAAATCTCATGTCCTTATTAGAACAGACGGAGCGTGAAATTGGGGAAAACCCGAAGGGTATTTCCGACCAAAACAAATTCTCTTTAATTTAATGCTCCACCAAAAAGAAAAAGAAAAAATAAAAACAAAACCATTAAAGAGCCTTTCAAGCAAGAAAAGCACCCCCAACCATCCAACACGACGCCGTATTATGCTTTAGCGTAGCCCAGTTGCCGACCCTTATACCACGTAGAGACGCAAACAAGATACAAAAAATTGTAGCGTAAGCGCCAACCCCTTCCATCTTCTCTCTCTCTCCTCCGATCCAACGCTCCACAAAATTCTTGATACAACCCAGTTCATCTCCACCTTCCGTTACCTAATTTTCTCATAAATTTAGGCTTTTTGTCCTTTCCTTAACTTAGTTGTAGTTTTGTTGTTGATTTCTAAGTTGCTGGTTGTTTAGGTTAGGTCTCCTCCCTCCCTCCCTCCCTCCCTCCTTCCTTCTCTCCCTCTCTGTGTGCAAATTTTCCCCCAAAATTATCTCCCAATTTCAATTGTCATAGGAGGTATTCAAATTTTATAATGGTATAACGCAACAGTATAATCAGTCATTGCATATGAGATTAATCTTTTATTTTCTCTCTCTAAGATTATTACAAGTGGAGAAATTGCTGTTATGGTATTTTAATGTAATTTGTGTTCTGGGTTGTAGCAGGAGGCGATGGCGGCGGTGCCGCCGTGGCTGGAGAAACTTCTGAACACGTCGTTCTTCACCGTCTGTCGGACTCACGGCGACGCCGCCCGGAGTGAATGTAACATGTATTGTTTAGATTGTAATGTGGACGCATTTTGCTTCTATTGCCGCTCATCCAAACACAAAGATCATCAAGTAATTCAGGTTAGAAAATTACAACTTACACTAGTCTTAAAGCGTTACATTGTTGGGATTAATGAGATTTTATTTCATTATTGTTTGATGGAATTAATTAAAATATTAATGTTGTTTTTTCGGTAATATTAATGTATGTATGTAGATAAGGCGATCATCGTATCACGATGTGGTGAGGGTTTCGGAGATTCAGAAGGTTTTGGACATAAGTGGGGTGCAGACTTATGTAATAAACAGTGCGAGGGTTTTGTTTCTGAATGAGAGGCCTCAGCCTAAGGGAGGAAAAGCTGTTTCTCATGTATGTGAGATTTGTGGGAGGAGTCTTTTGGACACATTCCGTTTCTGTTCTTTGGGTTGTAAGGTTAGTGATAATGATAAATTAATTAATTTAATTAATTCATTAAATGTTCTTTCTTTCTTTCGCACTCACTCTGTGTTTGTGTGTGTTTTTCTTGATTCACATTCTTCATGTTTTTATCATATGGATAAAATTATATAAACACTTGAGTTAAATTTGAATAAAAGATGACCCACATTCATAAACCATCTCCATCACCATAATTATGAGGTGTTACCAAACCAATAATGATCATCTTCTTCTTTGTGATTGTAATCCCATTCCCACCATGGAAACGCCATTGATGATCATATTTTGGCAACTTTCATAAATGGCTTCATGTATATCCCTTTCATCACATAACCAACTATAATGCCCATCGTTTTCATTCTTTTGTTATGTAATGTATGTTTCATTTTCATGTAACCGATATATGGTTATTCCTTTTTTTTTTTTTTTTTTCATTTTACGGGTTAATTACAAGAACCTCTCTAGATTTGACTCTTTTACAGAAAATCTCTTCTGTTAGAATTTCTCAAATGCCATTAATAGCTGGGAAAATCTATAATTTCAGAGAAAGTACTTGTAACTTCAAGAGATAAAAGAAATTTTTTTGAAAAATGATCCAAATTCGTTGGTGGGTTTTTGGTAATTAACCATTTATTAATTATTTCTAATAATTTTTTCTCAAGTTTATTAATTGTTTTATGTTTATACGTGTATTCATTTATGGTTGAATATAATTTTTAGCTTGTAGGAATAAAGGCAAATGGGGATGCAAGCTTTATGTTAGATGCCAAGGATGAGGTTGCAACACAAAGAGGTGAAGGGGCATCAAGAAGAGGGAATGTGTCATCATCATCATCAAGAGATCAAGAGGATGAAATGCGTGAAGGCTCACAACAAGACATATACCCGCCCACACCTCCTCCACCTCCTTCTAACACAAGAAGAAGAAAGGGTATTCCTCAAAGAGCTCCTTTTAGGTCCTAATTAAATACTCTTTAAAACCAAATTAATTAAAATTAGAAATTAAAAACCCTTTTATACAACTCATATTTTGGGGTCCTTGTCCCAAAAGAAAAGGCAATTGTAGATGAATATTTCCCATTTGTTTTGAGGGGGGGTGGGTGGGGGGTCCCATTATAGAACAAAACAAAAACAAAAGAAAAATCATATTGTGGAAAAGGAGCAATAATGCAAGAATTTGTTATTATTTTAAACTTTCAAGGTGTAAATGTAATTTATTAAGAAATCATTAATTAAAGCAAGTCTTTGTGGAGTCCGTTTTATAGTTTTCATGGGGCCTCCAACCCACATGGGCCGTTTACATAAAGAACAACATCTTTAATTAGTTTAATACATGCACTGGGGGCAAAATCAACTTTCTTTTGATTGTTACCTAGTTTGGATAAATCAATGAGATTCTTTTCTCTCTTTAGTGCTTTTGTTTCTCTTTTGTTTTTGCAATAATAAGAGTAATAACATTAGGAAAATTTGAGGTGAAGAGGTTGTTAGTGATATTCTGTAATTTGGTGGAGCCGAACAATTAGGTAAGTTGCCATTAATAATTGAGTTTGGTCACGCGTAATTAATTATAGGATTAATTACATCAATGCCCTATCTAGGATCATCCCATGTAAGTATGAAAAGTTACAGTAATATTCCTATCGTTAGTTGAGCTGACGAAAAATTTAATAAAATTTGTGTAATATTACAACTAAATCTCTTGAAAGTTTCAGAAGGTCTAATTATAATATTATATAGGTTTCAGTAAATTTTTGTTAGTTAAACTAATAATAGGGAGTATTATTGTAACTTCACATTGCACATCGATTGTTTTGCAATTAGGTTAAACATTAGGGATTGTCGAGTTAATTTTTTCTTAATTGCATGAAAAATAGAATAACATTTATTTTGGATTTGAAAGTTCATTTGATAATTACTAGTACAATATTCATACGCCTAAGGTTGCAATACCTAACCAATTATTCGGGCAATGATGCCCATGTGCCCGTTGGGATTCAGTTTTGTGATGCTTCTCCCTGGATTGAATTTTTGCTGCATAGGATGCTTTTATATATAAGTTTTGTTAAGAGTTTTGTGAATTTTTTGACAATATAATATAAGGTACTGCTATCATAATTATTGGAAATTGACTTCTAATTACACATGTCTTTGATCTATTAATACAATATTATTCCTCTAATTAAATCAGTAAAGTAGTACATTATTTTCCGTGATATTGTAAAATAAATCACGCAAAATACATGCTGATGCTATCAAATTTGTCTTACATCAAAACAGTCGAGAGTCTTGAAATACTATATAAGTATTCCTGCTCTCTCAAGCTTCGAAACACCTTTCTAGTAAAAAACGTAAGGCGACCGATTTAGGAAACTGACTTGGTGTTATTACTAATATTACACGCATTAATTTTTAGGAAAACGAGAGTCTTCTGAAATTGATGTTTTTGATATTGATGTTTTATATATGGTTGAGATGCGAAATTTTTTTAATAAATATTAATTCTTTTTTATTGAAAAGTCTCTTTCCAATTATTTTGATATAAATGAAAATTTCTCTATAGAAACAAGGACTTCTAGCGTCCATTGTACGATTAAATACAGAAAAATTATTTTTTGCAGACCGATACATTAGAAAGCATCAGGAATGAAACAAAGTTGGACATGGAATGTGGGCCTAAATATGAATTGAGATTTTATGGCGAAAAATAGGGCCTATCTGCAACTTGACAAAGGTATACATCAATGTAGGGCTATGAATGGGTTGAACTTGTCTGATCAAGATCCAAATATAACTCAGAAATAATAAATTTCATCTGGTCCTACAGAGAATCCCTTCTTTTCTTTTTCTTTTTCTTTGTTTTTTTTGGGATTTGAATTCGGTAAAAATTTGAGACTCTGATCTGAATAAATACAAAAAGGGCAAAACGTTTTTTTTTGGTGCTTTTATATTTTCATAAAACTAATATAATAAATAATTATTTATGTCATTATTTATAAAAATAAATAATTACAATAACACAAAATCATATATTATAAGTAAATAATATCAAAGATATAGCCACTAATATTTAGTGCTAATATACGTTAAAGTATATATAATCATTAAGTTTATCAGATAAAAATTATAATTAAATCAAATTATAGAAGTTTTTGAATTTATTTTTGTTGTAAATTTTATTTTAATTATTTATATTAGTTATTAATATCATCGGATTTGGATCTTTAACCGATCAGATTGTTTAATTCCATGTTTGATCCATTTATTTTGAATTACGGATATTTATAATCAAATCTTATCCGTCGAATATTTTAATTGATTAGAGATCCTAAAATTTGAATCGAATTCAAATCAGATTCGAATAAAAATTCACTCCATTGACAGCCCTACAACAATGGCTAGGCCATCGATATATTACTTGTGATAAGTGATCATAAAAACATCAATTTTGAATATTCTATTTCAGTAAAATTTACATTAATTATGAATGAATATTTCATGGATATATGTTAAATGTATTATCATATGTCGATACAATGAAATATGTAGTGAAATGAAGATCCGTAATAGTGACACTGAACCTTAAGTGATATTTGCAATAGCTTTTGCTTTTGGGAGAAGAGAAAACTCATAAAAACAAAATTTTAAATAAAGTTTTAGTGAAAGTTGAAAGTATTCACGAATAAAAGTTAAAGTACTAAGAAGCCGCAGAAGTTATGTGAAAGTTGTTTTTAACTTCTAGTTTTTTTCTGCTTAATTTTAAATAATTATAGGCATAATTAGTTTTTTCATACACTGTTAAACAACTTAATTAAAATTAAAAATAGAGAAGTACTTATTAGGAGTGACTGCAAACACCCCCTCAAATACCCTTTCATCAAATATTCAAGGATTTTTTTTTCCACTTTATTGATTAATCAAATTCTTTGAAGTAAATTAATGCAACAATTATTTATTAACATTTTTTCTTTTGAAAATAACTAAGTTAATATCATTAAAAGGCCAAAATTAGACAATGTTTAAAGCATAAACAGGCAAAGTGCACCCATAGCTATACCAGTAGAATGGAATTTCGATTTTTAAAGAGTCATTTAAAGTTGGTTAATGTGTGTGTGACATCTAGGTAAATGAATATATAATTCCTATTTAGTTAGATTATATTACCGAAAAAGTGTGTCTTGATAGTTGGAAAAGTCTTGATCAAAGTATGTTATCTAGAAATAGTGTGTTGGTATTTAAGGTTTTAGTCAAAAAAGTCAACTAAAAATTGATGAAGTGTTGAGCCTTTAACAGTGCTTCCCATACTAGTATAAATAGGTGGTTTGTTGGAGTCTTTGGCAAAGACCTAAGTCCTAACCGAGTGATAAAAAAGATAGAAAAACACGAGTCGTGAAATTAAAGATATTACATAATAGAACTATTGATTAAGAAAGTTTAAATATTTCGCTGCATATATTGAACTCACCACCCCACAAAGTGGTACTAGAGCCAAGAAAACAATGGAAGCAACCACTAGAGCTTTTCAAACCCCAAAACTGAGGAAGGACATTATGAAAAGTGAAGCACCCAAATGAAAACATTCTTTGGAGGTCAAGATGCTTGGGATACTGTTGAAGAAGATTATATGAGGAACCAACAAATCTAGCAGCCGCCAGTCAAGCTATGAAAAAAGCTGTGAAGGAGGCAAAGTTGAAAGATCAGAAGACACTTTTCTTCATCCCACTTGGTGTGGATGATAACATTTTCGAGAAGATGGCACAATCCACGTTACCGAATGTCTTTAAAGGCATTGATAAGATGAAAAAGGTTTGAGTACATGAGGCTTTTGGAGGAGAAATAGTCAAGTATCAGATAAAATGATATATATTCTACTTGAATGAGTCAATGTACACCACTTTCTCATATTTAATTTGTGAATTCACATTTATAATTACTCAAAATAATTGAACTGGTTTTATTATAAATAATCCATTAAAAAATTAGAAAAATTCTAAAAAAGATGAAAAAAAATATATGATGGTAAATTTTAACTCTAAGTGTTGCTAATATGTGTTAAGTGACAATGGTTTCATCTTATCACTAATAAAATCTTTGCAGTAATAAGGATTTTTGTGTTTAACAATATAGCTTAATGGTGATAAAAACTAGTGATATATGTATAGTGACAATCTTGAAACAATAAAAATTATTACTATGATTATGTTATAAAATTTTTATTGTCACTAAGATATCACTAACCTGTCATAGCTAATATTTCATATGAAATCTGGGGGGTAGTGGATTATGCTAATATAAGGCAAATTTTAATCCAAATACAATCCAAGTTTTAAGATATTTAACTAATTAAAATTTTCAATGGATAAGATCTAATTTTAGACGTGTGTAATCTAAAATAAATAGAATGGATATAGAATTAGACAATCCGATCCATTAAAGATTTGAATCCGAATTTTAATACTTTTTTATTGTATTAGTAATTTTATATAACATTAATAGCGATCTGTAAATGAAATGAAATTGTATAGTATGCTGATTTAATGTTTATGTTTTATCATTGACATTCAACTTTAGCCTTTGAAAATAAGAAAATGTTCGAAACCAAGGAGGACACTAATCAAGAAAAAAACAAAGAATGTCAAGTATGATAATATATAATGGTATCTTTAAGGTAAATTAGATAACTAATGTTAAGTAAACATTCCTAGCCAAAACTTCTAATATTTGACCAGTACAATATAAAGTTAATTATTAAAAACTCAAATCTTGTTCAAATTATTTTATGAAAGCTACATATTATATGCAAATCTAAATCTTTTTAAAAAAAAGGAATCTGTGATGATGCCTCTGCCGTTGCCATTTTAAAAACACCGATTTTCACCTCCTCGAATAGAAGTCTCATTTTGATCTCCTCCAAGTCAGGAGTTCTTTCGACAAAATCCGCTTTTCATGCTATCATTCAAAATAAAATTAATTCCTTTTCGTCAAGTCTTTCTTTCGATTGGATGAAAGTTTGGAAAGCAGATCTTCATGATAGACATAAAATATTGCTGTGGAAAATTTTGAATGCTGCCCTCCCCACCAAGACCAATTTGGCTCGGTTTTTAAACCTTAAAGATACCCTCTGTCCCCTTTGTCGCGCTAAACATGAATCTCTGGAACACATTTTCTTACGTTGCAAATTCTCTGAATCTGTGCGGTTCTGCTCCAAGTGGAGTTTGGGCATTTCTGTTTTTCATTACTGGAATATTACTGATTGGATTTCCCTTTTGTTTGATCATAGGAACGAATTCTTGCATTCAGAGGACTTGAGAAGTGAATTTCAAATTCACGCAGCTGCAACTTTTGAACAAACTTGGAGAGCCCGCAATAGGAAAGTTCATGACAACGCTGACAGCAAAGCTCATTTCCAAATCTGCTGAAGAGCATTTTTTAGCTAAAAAATCCAACAAAGCTTCTCACCTAAGCCGTGGACTTGGAGCTAGATGGAATAAACCAAAGAAAGGCTTCCTTAAAGCCAACGTGGATGCAGCAGCATTTAAAGCTGGAGCCTCATTTGGTGCTGTCATCGTCCGGAATTCAGATGGTTCAACCATTGCAGCACAAACTAATAAAATCGAATGCAACAATGTTACTTCGGCTGAAGCCTCAGCACTCTTGATGGCAGTCAAATGGATGAATGATGTCGAGGAGGAAGCCGTTACCTTTGAAAGTGATAATCTCAATGTTATTGCCATGGTGACATCTCGGGGAACTTGTTTGGAGTGGGAGGCAGAACCAAATGTTCACAAGATCAAGAAATATTGGGCAAACTAGCCCAAATGGAAGTTCCTTTTTTGCTCTCTGAATTGTAATTTTGAGGCTCATAGACTAGTTAAATGGGCCGAATCGTTGTGTATTGCTAAAGTTTGTCGTGTGGATGACCTCCCTGTTTCTATTTTTTGTGATGGAGGTTATCCATTATCCCTTTCTGTACCCAAATTCGCTCCTTAGCGATTTAATGAATGTGTACTTTATCCAAAAAAAAAATCTTCAAAAAAAATATTTAATCAGGTCGAACTTTTTATCTAATCTTGGATATCCATGGACTCGAATATAAATTCAAAAAGTATACATGCAACAAGTTATTGAGCTGGATTCCGATACTTAATTACATTACTTATTATATTCGGATCCGGAAAATATTGGTTTGATCTAAATCGGACCCATTTATTGCCCAATTTGGAAAAGAGATACATCAATATCTGGGCAATTCATATATTAGTTGTGATAAGTGGTTATAAATAGCATTTTGAAAATTCTATATTTCTATTTCAATATGATTTACATTAATAACATACTATTCTTTCACTACGGAGTCAAATGTATCGTTACATATCCAACAAAATAAGAAATAAAACATGTGATAAAATAAATCCTCAACCATGCAAGTCGTAATGTAACTGTGTTACACAGCAAAATAGCCATCTCCGCAGGATTGCAGTTAGAACCGTGACACTGGAACTTAAAACCCTTTCATCAAATATCCGAGGAAGCTCACTTTCCTTTGAAAAGCACTGATTAATTAATTTTTTTAAAGTAAATTAATTGCAATAACTAAGCATAACTTTTTTTGGAAGGGAGCATAAAAAAAAATTATTAAAAAAGAATAATTTTCAGTGTGGAAGAATTGTTCCATTGCTGCTCCCCTTCCCCACGCGTAA
>JACFYI010000900.1:662631-681144 GCA_014898755.1 Handroanthus guayacan | reverse complement strand
TTTCTGCAGAGAGTGAGAAAACAAATCTCACATTCTCTCTCTCTTACATATCTCCACTAATCCCATGAGTAGTGGTGAGGTAGTTTAAGGGAATTGTCTCTAATTCAAACTTCCAACTACTCCCTCTAACTAATATGGGTCGGATCATACCTTTTTGGTAACCCAAATCCATAACCCAATTTCCAACAAAATGAAATGTTACAGAGTCTTTGACTCATATAGTCATATTAGCCGGGAACTTAGACCAGAGAGGATACACAATAGTGATCGGTCATAATTTAGTTTGAACAGAATGCAATCAGGAATCTATAACAGTAAAAAACAAGAAACCTATACATATTCTTCATGAAAATCAGACCCTCCAGGACGGAGACCATATCCTTTTGATTACAGGAAAGGCCATCCTTTCGACAAAGAAAATCATACAGCTACATCAAAACAAAACGTAGCACGTAAATTATCATATTCAAATCAGATCGACCAAAAAAACCCACAAATTTATGGACAAGATTATACCAAAAATTCCTTAGGAAATGAACATAAACAAAGAAACTCGGGAAATATCGATATTGGTAGTCAATAAACTCACAAGATAGTCACACATTATGAAGAAAAGAAACCAATCCCACAACATTCCCTTAAAAAATTCATCATATCTCCCCATTAAACCTAAGATTAATCGATAATAAAGACATAAAAGAAGTAATTTTTAATGCCTTTTAACAGTAATCCTCATTGTACCTCTAGGTTGCTGAGAAATGAGAGCTTTGAAGCCATCTCTGGTTCTACTTCTTGGCCGATTTCTGAATCTTCTTGATTACGTTTACGGCAGCCAGAAACCCCTCCAAGAACCTCTAATTCTTCCTGGTTTAGCCGCAAAAACATCTCTTCCTTCTCTATCTATGAGAATTCCTTGCATTTTTTGCTGCTGGAAACTGACTTTGATAAGTAAATATAAGGCGGGGCGTCGGGGTATAAATAGATGGAAGGTGAGAGTCCTGCCAACAGCGGCTATTATTCTGTATTGAATACAAACCGTTGGATTACTGATGATTGACGGTTTAGATTAAGAAAAGATTTTCCAAAATTTAATAGCCGTTGGAATGGAGGACAAGGGGGAAATGAGCAGCTCTAAAAATTTAACTTCTATTTCTTTCTTTTTTTTTCTTTTTTTTTTAATAGTTTCCTTCAGCAGAAATTATATTTTATTGTCATTTTTAGGAAATTAAAATCTAATTACTTGGTCGTTTGAACAAATTTTCGAGAAACTTCATAAAAGAGTAGATGGATACATTATATATGGTATCACAGTCTCAAATGTTGAAAATGTTTCATAAGATTTTTCCTATAATTAAATATCTACAATATTAACTAAATTTTAGATTTAATTTTAAGTAAGAAGTTTTGAAATATTTGAATAAATAAAATAAGAAAACTTTTAATATATTAATAATAAAAATTCTATTATTAATATATAATGTACATTTAATTCTATTTAAGGACTGCTACTAATATTATACTAGAATTAAAAGTTATCATAGAAAGCATTTTTTAAAAATTATTATTTTGCCAAAAGTGGAGCATATAGCAATATATATATATATATAAACGTCCATTGCACACTTAATGCGTATGCATAAAATAAATAATATACATTTTATATGTATATTAAACTATAATATGAACTTAATACAAATAGATAAATCAGTGAGTTAATAATTTTTATTGTGTTGTAGGTGATTATTAAGGTGAATTATATTAGGGAATATCTTAGGCAAGACATGAGAACTTACCACTATAATAATTACATTTGGCCCCCACATTTGCATATAGTATAAATATATAAAATTATTCTTATAATGAAAAATATTACTAAAATTTGAATTTTAATCTTTAACATACTAAATAATTTAATTTCATATCCAATTTATCTATTTTCGATATACAAATATTCATAATCTAATTTGGTTCATTAAATATTTTAATCGAATAAAGATACTATAATACAGATTGAACGCAAAATTTGAATGCGAATTAAAATCCGTCTCACAGTCGCAGTCCTGGATTAGCATAACTGATGTTATTTGAAGAACTGGGCTCTTGGTTTTAGATCATGATTTAACGGGCCCATTTATGAGTCGCATCACTGCATCGGGAGCCAACCTATCCAGATTTAAAATAAATATGTATATTGAAGTTCCTTTTTTTTTTTCTTCTTATTTTTAAAGAAGAAATCTAAAATTAAATAAGAAAATGAAGACAATAATTGAAATTAAGCATCTTAAAAATTATAAAGAGCATAGATTATATAATTTAGAAAAAGAAATGAGAGGCCAAATATTAAATTTGATCGTTGGATGATAGAACTCGAATAATTTTCTGTATAAAATTTATTATATTTGTCAATCGAGTTTCAATTCTCAAGAATGCAGAAAAGTATGTGAAAAAAGTATTCAATCTTAATTTGTTACATAAAATGAAGGAAATTCAAATAAATTTAGTGAATTATCTCAAGTCAGGCGTACCAAAGATTTGAATTTGTGTTTATGAGCTTTTTTATCAAAAAAATAAATAATTAAATAAAAAGAATATGTACTTATGGGCTTTTTCCCTTGTCGTAAGTGTACTACAAGAGGTCTCATAATCAAAAGGTAATCATGAGTCTGATACCCCTTGGTGTGTGTTGGCATTTTCATACCACATGGTAGCTGTGTAGATTTTTCTAACTTATCGTAATTTTAAAAGAAAATTTTAACATATAGTTGCTATTAAAATTACATTGACCTCTTATTAAAATTCTTCCTTAAGAAGAGGTCAAGGATTCAATTCCCATTTCTAGAGAATCTGGGTCAACTTATTTGAAAATTAAAAAAAAAAAAAAGAGTATTTATTGAAGATTTTTCTTGTGTTACTTTACTTGATATTTCTCTTTAATTTTACCATACTTCGTATGTACTTGATAATTTTCTTTTATTGTATTTCATATGTGAATGTTATTGATTAGACTCGCTTCTAAAATATTTTTTCAAATCTTTGTAAGAAAATCTTTTTTTTTTTTCGGATGAATCTGTAAGAACATCTTCAATATGTTAAATTTATGGATGAATTTTAAATGTGAAAAAAGGGCATGATTTTCGAAACATTAAATGGTAGTAGGTTCTAAGCACGTGAGGGGTCGAAAGTTATAAATAATGTGGCCCTCTTCAACAATATATAGATTTCCTATATATTGAAAGAGTTGTATGATATTATTTGATATTATCCCATATTTTAAAAATTGGTCGAATCGGTCAGTTCGACTAGAGTAGGCTTTTCAGGCCTAGTTGAAAAAGGACTTGTGTGAATAGATGCAGACTGGTCAAAACTGGTCAAAAACTAGGAAAATGAGTGTTAGTTGTACCTGTTTTTTTACATTTTTAGTATTTTTATTTTTCACGTAAATTTGATTGTTTTATTTAATATTTTAAATATTTTGATGATATATAACTCATGAAATGTATTGTACCACATGGTTGATGTTTTTTGTTCTTATTATTTGAATATTTTATATTATTTATAGTAAAACATATATGATATTTATATTAAATATATTTACAACGTCTTATGGGTTAAACCAATGATTAAACTAGTTGAACCAATCCAATTTTTAAACTTATATCAGCCGTAGATATTAGTGGCCATAGGCACAATATATGACAATTACATCAATGGCAATATTCCCATTTGCAACTAACTTATTTGCAGTAACTTTGTAATACTTATTTAAATCATGTTTTAACGGTAAAATAAAGTCAACAAAGATAAATTAAATTTCTTCAAAGAATATAATGGTCGATTTTCGTTTTCTTTAAAATATAGTCAGAACCTATTACATATTTTTATTTTCAATATGATCAACATGTAAAAAAGAGCTTAGTATAATTGAACTAAACAAGAAAGTAATGAAAGTTGTACCTACAAATAGAAATGAAGTTAAAAGTTTGTCCTGAAGTTTTATAAGAATTTAATATATAGTTGGAGGTTGGCCAAATTTATCATGCTCATAATGAGGTGAAATTGAGATTTCAGAAGATGCAGATGCATATATCTGCAAAATAGACAAATTACTGACAACATATTAAGTTGCACCGTGAAATTTGTCGCTAATCGTATATAATAGGTGATAAAAAATTTTATTTCACTAGTGATGTTAACATACTTATTAAGGGTAAAATTTGTGCTTAAATTATCACTATTGGCAGTTAGTGACATATATAATGACAACCAAGTGAGAAAATAAAAATCTTTCGCAAATTATAGTGATAATTTTTGTTGCTACTAAGTCATTATTATATATGTGTTACTAACTGTTGATAGTAACAATAAGAAAATAATAGTTTTTTTTTTGTCACATTAAATTATATTATGACAAAATCAAAGTTGTTGTAACTTAAACAAGTTCATTAGTGATAAAATAAAAGCTTTGTCACTTAATAGGAAAAATTGCATTATGGTCACATGAGGATTTACTCAACAGAATTGGCGCTAAAATAAAAAAGCTTTTATTTGTCAATATTTTAGTGTATTTAAGTATAATAAAAGTTATTATTATGATTTTTGAAGTGGTTGGCTTGGTGAGTTGTCATATATTAAATGTCACAATAATAATAACACAGTTATTATGATATTTTTCAACGTGAGAATAGGTAATTCTTTTGCCTCCCTTTTCGTGGGGTGTTAAGAAGGAGAATATCATAGTTTGAGTTTGTTTCATTCCTCGACAACAAACACTGCACACATGTGATTGACGAGAAAGGACAACTACACAACCCATCGCCTTTCCCAATTTTTTTTTTTCTCCTTCTCAATAAGAGGATATATTTGGATTTCGATTTAATTACTATGCAAAATTTACAACACTAAAGAGTTTATTAAAATTATAGATTGGTTGGAATGACACAATGTTCCCTCTAAGAAGTAGAATTAATTTTGAGTTTGTATCCTTAATTTTCCAATATTGTTCCCATCCCATAGTGGACGCATTATGTTATAAAATAAGTAAAGAGAAACTAAAGGATAATTCATGTTAGAAACTTGTAGCTTTAGTTTCCACGAGTCTGTTTATAATATCAGAAAATTCTAATCCAAATTCATTTTTGTCTTATTCAAGATAGCATAGTCAGTCGTGTAATCATGGTGAAACATAATTTTGTGCTGCAACATAGAGTTGATGAGCACGCGCAATCTATACTTTTAATCCACTGCAAGAGAATATTTCATTCATTTACAAATAATAATAATTATTATTATTATAATACAAATTTAAGAAATCCATCACAAATTATTTCGTCACAAATTCGTTAATTAGTGTATGCTTTGTTACTAATTAATTCTATGGTAGAATTGAAATCCATCATATAACTAACTTTTGTAATGAAATTTTCCATCACAAATTAGAAAATTGTTATTGAAATTAATTACGGGTTTGTCACAGTGCCATTATTCAAACATATTTTGTTTATTTTTTAAATCTGTTAGGGATTCGTCATAGATATCATTTATTTTTAATGAAATTCTATCCGTAACAAATTATCTGTTAGTGAATGGATGTTTTTTTTTTCTTTTTAGTGATCCTTCTAAATGTGTTTTTATGATAATAAAATTCTTTATCATGAGAAACATTAGTAGAATAATATCTCATAAACTCAAGTTTTTCATAACTGATAATGTATTTAGTTAATATCATAATATTCTCGAAACACTCAAAAAATCCTACAATGTGACAAATACCCGCCTCTTTTGGTTGGGTCATTTCGACTTGGCATGACCTGTGAATCGATACAAACTTTGAGCCATGGATTTGGTATGCTTTTGTCAAATTATCTAGAAATGATTGCACGTCAATCTATACAAATATATTTTGTCTCGATAAAGGTAATTAAATTTTTTAATCCTGTACTCCCAATCTAATTATAATGAAGGATCATTTTAGCATGCTACACGATTGTTATTGCAGTCAGCTCATCACATCATAAGTCTTGAAGTTGAGATCGAACTATTCATGCGAAACTTCGAGATCCTTGTCCTGACGCGTGCATTTGACTTTCGAACTAGCTCGACCCCATCTCGAGTCATATGCCAAATAATGTGAGGCATATGCATATTATATTTCACGATATTATATCTATGTCCTACATAGTCGTACGTACGTGATTAATGTCGCACCTAGTCACAGTTGGCAAGCACATATGGTAATTAACTTTGATGAATCAAACAAAAAATATATAATTCTTTTCCACGTTTGAGCCAGACCAGTAATTGAGACTGGACATATATGCATGCCAACTGGAACTCACAGGCAAAACAAAAACAAAAAGACACTTCATTTTCATATCTGTTCTTAATTATATTGTTAATTAAATTTCTTTTTTTTTATTTTTTTTCCGAACAATATAAGTTATTAAACCCTAGATATAAACTGTGAAGAGAATAAAATAACTTATATTACATATGCAAAAAAAAATTGAATATTACATATGCAAAAAAAAATTGAATATTACAATGCTGAGGTGGAGTCTAAGACATACAACGAATGGGGAACAAAAAAACAAAAACATACAACGTAACAAAATTAATGAGAGGAAAACCTATTCCTCCCAGCTTGGCACCACCCTAGCCACACATCATTATCGTCATCATAATTTAATTATTGAAATTATTTTCAGAATTAGGTTGCTAATTAAGGTTTTATATATGATTGACTTTTGGCTGGTTTTACAAAGTCGTACTTATCTACATAAATGAAAATATTATTAAGAACAAAAGTCACAAGATAGATCTGGTGCCCACAAAAGATAATATATTGCCATAGTGATCTAAGGCTCAAAGAGCCATCAACATATAATTTTATAAATATAAATATATATATATAAATTCAATACATGTGCATATGTATGGAGGCGACGGTATCTAATTTATAGGTATCCCATGCCTCTAAATGATTTTAATATTAAGGGTGGGTTCAAGGAAATGGGAACCATTTCTTTGTATCATTGGAAAAATAAGTAGATCACTTTTTTTGCCAAAAGACCTAGGGCAAAATTTTTTAATTGGCAACTTCCTCATCTGTTTAATTAGCAAATACATCCCTTATGTATTATTTAATTATTGCTCATTGCACCCCGCTAGAATCTATTTTACCTGTTGACCAATAATAAAATGACTAATATACCATTCATATCTTCTTATATTTACCTGCATATATTAAAATATTTCACATATAGATTTACATATATAATAAATATTTCAATAAAGAATATATCTTACTCAAAGCTTATATTAAATTTTTTTTTCCCTTCCCATTGACCCGAACGTTTGATTTCAAAGCATCAAATCTATAGGTAAGGATAAGCTGGACATTTTATATTTAAAAAATTCAATAAAGAACGCATCACGGGCTTATACATGTTAAGGACGACGACTATTTATGCATTGACCAATTAAGAGGGAGTAATTTGCCAATTAAATACTCTGGAGAAGTTGCCAATTAAAAATTTTACAGGTGATTTTGGGCAAAAAGCTCAAAGGGATCGACTAATATAGAACATAATTAATCGCATATATATTTAATTAAAGTTTAGATATTAGTGGGGGGTCATGAGTCAGATCTTGATTAATTTAATTGAAGAAGGTACAGTCTTAACCACAAACAGGGCTTCGATATCCAACTAGGCTTTCTGGATTTAAAACTAGGCTTTCTGGATTTAAAACTAGGCAGACTTTTTGGTGATACTATTAATTAATTGATTATATTATTATATTATATATATGTTGTCTTGGAGCATAGTACATAAAATAATTGACCAATAGGAGTTATATAAAATTCATAAACTTTTAGGTCAACAGCTACAATGTATGGGTACGAATTATACGTGGTTATTTTAATTTTCCAACCAATTGTCCAAAATTGAATTTTCAATATTTTTGAGCATTTCATATTTTTATTTTTATTTTTATTTTTATTTTTATTTTGGACATTTACAAAATCTTGCTTTCGGCTATGGTTGAATTCTTACTCCTTGGATGAGAAAGAAAAAAAACTCTTATATAACTAACTTTATTCATGTCGAGTTTAAGTGGAACGTAGAATTATTCGAAAGAAAATTAACACAAAGTTGCTATATGTAATCTCATATTAATAATCATTAATTTCATTTAAAAGGTAGGTGATCATGGATAAAAAACATAGCAATTCCCTCGAATGTGATCACACAAGTTCCACTATTTTAAAATGTCCGATTTATTTTGGCCAAAAAGTATTTTCATAAGTCGAGCATGTTGCTGTAACAACACTACAAAATGAAGAAAATCATATTGAAATTCCTTCCACCATAAATAGACGATCACTCATGATTCATTGACACACATAGGTTGAAACCCGTGACTTTCTTATTGAAAGTCATGAACTAAATTTATTGGACTACCATATTTTATAAAAAAAAATTATTGGACTACCATTTTAAGGGGATAATATATTATACACCAGAATATTTTAGATTTATTAATCACTTATTTTTATTGAGAAAGAAAAAATAGAGAAAATTAAATTTCCTAAAAACACAATGTGTGAGTATGTGAGAGACAAGCAAGTAAATCCAATGCCAGAAATTTTCATATGGAATTAATAAAACTATTAATTACATGTGTTTCAAAGAGATCTACGAGGAGGACCCAATAGCTGCTGCATGAACCCATAAATATGGGATTATATAAAGTTATTATTAACCAATATATCCACCACAAAACCCGCTTAATACTATAGATAATTCAGGAGTCAAAACTAATTAATAAATAATAAACTTATGAACCTGGGCAATTATGGAAATTTCAATAAAACGTGAATGCGATTAATCTGCAGATGTGGATCCTCTATTTCTATATATTATCCATACCCGTTGACCCTGTTTAATGTGTTGGGTTCAGGTCGTTATCTTCTCTAATTAATTTTGTATAATTTGCAGGCATAAATTAAAATCCAATATGTTTTTATTTGCCATAAATCGTGATTGTCTTGCTCAAAGTAAAGGATGACGTTACACGCTTTTGGCGTGTACACCTTGTCATAAAAAATTAAAGAAATTAAAATTATTTTAGCACCTATGTTGCATAATTATCATTATAATGTTCGCTGGTGGGATTAGTCCATTAGAAGCTACTTGATATACCTAATATACCCCTAGGGGTATAAAAGTAAATTCACAAACAATCAAACTTAAATAATTAATGAATTAACTAATAATTAGAGAATATGAGCCTTTAAACCCAGGAGCCCACTAATCTCTTAAGTTAGGTACTATAAATATCGCTTAATGACAGTTAATCAGATCACACACTCATTTTCGCACACAGTAGTATTAGAAAAAATTTTCGTCAAATAGAGAGCACTCGATCAAAGTCGGTCGTGTTCTCGAGTTAAGATCCCAAATTTTACATTCTAATCTCTGATCCGATTACAGGATCATCGGTATCTAGTAAGTCATTAAATTATTTTAGATATTGTATTTTGTGACATCATTCACTTGAGTAATAGTTAAAATGAATAGTACGAAGGCTATCTCCTGTTCCTACAATCTAATCTCCTGTTACTACAATCTAATCTTCTCTACTTATATTTATTAAATAAAGATAGGCAAATTTTATTGCGACTAGATTTTTATTGTCATGTATGACTAAATTCAAACCAATCTGCTTGTTCTTATCTTAATAACAATATCAAAAGCATTGTTGAGTTGTGATTGATTATTGTTCATGACAAGTGATAGGTTGTGTTCACCTAAACCAAATTTGAATAACTTTTTTTTCCCAATTTAATAATTGTTAAGTCACTATAATTACAACTTCGCAAAATGACAATTTTTGTATTATTACTTGGCATCAACTTATTAGTCTAGTTTGCTTAAATAAACCCTCAATTTCTAGGAAATGGGTTTTGATTATACAAATGCCCAAACATCTACTCTTTGATCTTGTCTCTAGTTGAGTCAATATGTTTTTTTTTTAAAGAAGCAATTACATTCAACTATATATCAATATCATTGCAATAATACATTTTGAAGACCAAATATATAACTAAATACAAGATTAAATAATCCAAACCACCATTTTGGTAGACAAAAACTACCATACGGTAGATAAACACCCACACACTGCCGGTAAGACTCAAACCTTACACCTCCACTATGAAATGGTGGAGGTTGTGCTACTGCATCCAAAGGACGATGGCAGTTGAGTCAATATGTTAACTGTTGAATAATAATGTAATTTTCGAGTAGATGCTACTTCAATTTTGGAGAGTTCGTAAATTCAATTTATTACTAGCTGGCAATTCTTTTTATTTATTTATATATTTTTAATTAGGGTATACCAAAAGTGTAAAATAAGTTTGGACCAATTCAATTAAGAACCATCAAACTCTTCGGACCAGTCATATCAATAAAATCATTTTGTGTGTGAATATGTTAATTAATCAAAAACTAAAAAAGGAAATTTGCATTGATCGTTTATTTTATCTAATTCTTTTTTCCTTTTCAAAATATAATAGCAATTAATAATTTGATCAGAATATTCTAATTTCCACTACCTTAATTTTGAATTTTTTGTGACATTTTTGCGTGAACTCTATATTGACTAGGTCGCTTATTGTTCATTTTGGTATTTATCATTTTATTATATTTCGTATGGATTAATATATATACCACTACAAAATCTTTTTCCATATTTCTTGTTTAGTTTTGCACAATTAATTATTTTTATTGTTATTTGAATATTTATGACAAAAAACAACTTATGAAAATATTTGCAATAAATAATTGTTTTTTATCCTTATTTCTTTTATTTCTCAATTTTTTTATTATTTGCAGTAATAAATGTTCCTTATGACGTCATACCGGTAAAATCATCCAAATCAAACTTATAATCATTGAGGACATCAAATTTGTCTCCAGTCTTTTTTTCCTTTTTTTTTTTTTTTTTAAATTATGATTGTAGGGGATGATCCTTAAATTGATTTGAGTACCCCTCGTAATTTCAAATCCACCGTCGATCTAGAGTTAGAATGTAAAACAAATCATCTTTGATCAAGAAATATTACTCTCACTAGAATCAGATGCCGACATAACTGCCCTCAGTGATGTCTCTGGTCTAATTTTTAAAACATTGAATAAAGCTAAAGACTCGATTGCCCGGCCAAGTCTGGTGTTCTGAGTCCAGTCCACTTCATTTTGACTAAGTCTTCTTATTCGCTGTAGTAACCCCGTTAATTATAAGTCAAGAATGGCGTGACACGTAATAACCAGCTTCTGACCTAAACACGGCCTTAGACGAAGTAAATTAAGGAGAACAAATCAAATCCATGGTGCCCACAAGGCCAAGAATATTTGCACCAAATTAGGACCAAGGATTGGTGAGGTATGGACCCCACTCCTTGATTAAATATTGATTTTCCAAAGTCAGCCAACCCACATTAAGTGTGTGCTTTTTTGTGTTTGAATTTGGACACACAAAGTCGTGAGTGTTGGGCAAGAGGACAGTGTAATACACCCTTGTAGACTCTAGAGGTTAGAATAGTTCATCCACAATCTAGAGGCTAGAATAGTTCATAGTGCACTAGATTTGAAAATGAAATATTTTTTGTTTTCTTTCTAAGAGAGGAAAATGACGAGTAAGTTGATTCATGATTTGATGAGTATTTTGAACGTCGGACTTTTTCTATTTTCAACTTGAACTTGTGATAATCTGATCATGAAAGTACAAAAAGAGTTATAATTATTGGTGAGCTCAAGAAAAATCAATTTTGAAGACTTATAAGTCAATTTAAGCCTTGAAAAATCTAAATTTTGAATAGTAATATAGAAATAAATGTGTTACCATATATTTATTATATTTATATCCAACGATGTGGAGAGGGACATATGACATTCTCTCATTGATCAGCGAGTAGGTAGCTAATTAGCTTCAAGGCCAAGGTTTTAACCTAACAAAAAGGTATTAATCCTCCTTAATTAGTGGTATTCTGATAAATACATTTTATATCCAGATGACAAAATTTAGTGATAGCTACATATGTCACATTAATATTAATCAATTTCATTACTAATATAAAGGTCAGTATTTTCTCGTCAATATAAATTTATGAAAAGATCGGTCTACATAAACATCCCTGGAAATAAAATGTTTAGAAAACAAATGATTATCTTCCAATTATTAATACTTGGGTGTTGAGAGAAAGTAAACATCCTCGAAAATAAAATCAAATAGATAAGCTAGAAATCATATGGAGGGAGGGCATCCCTTGTCCTAACAACATCTTTTGTCAACGGTTTTCATTGCATGAAAACCAGTACTTAGAATCAACCTACGTAATCCAAAACCATTTCTCCAAAAACTGGCTACTATTTATATACACTATACCCTTTGAATTCCTCTATAAATACATCCATCCTTTTATTGTTAATTCCCACCATCCAATAATTTCCCCTTTCCTAACTTTTCACGTGACACTTAATCAAAAACCTTTTTCTTCAATAATACAATGTCTCCAGCAATAGTAGTGTCTGAACAAATCAGAAAGGCTGCAACTTATGATTCCCTCGAAAACTTATACCAGAAAGGGGTTAAACATATGTACGACAATGGGATTCAACATGTTCCTAAGAAGTACATATTTCCCGCTTCTGAACGTCCAAATGTGACTACTGAGAAAGCCATTAATCCTGAGATCGGACTTAATCTCCCTATCATAGATTTTTCCGAACTGCAAGGTCCAAACAGGTTGCAAGTCCTTCAGTCACTCGCTTACGCTTGCGAAAACTACGGATTCTTCCAGGTGAGTTATTGCTTAAAATTATTATCTGATGATATTAAATCTGTCCCATTTTGATTTTGAGGGCCTTGAGAAGTTATTGTAGGTTATCTACTTCACTCATCTTCAAGACGCTTTTTTAGAACAAAATCTTTCATTATGAATGTTGGAGGGATAACTTTTTGAATCTTTCACGTCAAGCGACGAATTTAGACATCATCAATAACGTTTTCAATTAATGATTTTAAGGTTCTTTAAAATTAGCTCGAATGAAAAAATTAAATATTTTAGTCTACGTTATTGCAGCTCGTGAATCATGGTATTCCGGAAGAGATTATAAGCAACATGGTGAATGTAAGTAGAAGGTTCTTCGAGATGCCTTTGTCAGAAAGAGAGAAATATATGTCAGCAGATGTGAGTTCCCCCGTACGTTATGGAACAAGCTTCAATCAGACAAATGATGGTGTTTTTTGTTGGAGGGACTTTCTTAAATTGGTTTGTCACCCATTGCCTGATGTTGTTCCTCATTGGCCCTCTTCTCCACTCGACTTTAGGTAACAAACTAAATCCAAGTTTAATTAAAACTTAAAAGCTATACATCATAGAATGTTTGATAATATTTTTATTACCAATTCTTAGCTTCTATGTTAGCAATTAAAAAGTATGTTGGAGAGTATTTAAGTTAAAATCAATAAAAAAACTAATACACTCCCTCCATTTCATGACGTGTTTTTAGATTCTGTTTCAATTTTTCTACGGCAATAATATATATATATATATATTATCCTTATTTAATAAAGTGTGGGAATATAAATTTTGACGAAGATATAAAGTTGTACTGGGAAATTACTTATTTTCGCAAACAACAATGTCAGCTTTTTATCATGTTTTTACCTTGTACATAGCTGCAACATTATGAACTTGTACAAGTTACTTTTACTACTAACTTTTCAATTTTATTATTATTATTTTTCTGAACGAAAATCCCCTCATTTCATAGCAGAAATAATGTCAAACACCCATTTTAATTTATGATCAGGAACATAAAATTTATAACAATTTTGAAAATTGTAATTATTTAAACAGGCAATTGGCGATTTCTTATGCAAAGGAAGCAAGAGGCTTGTTTCTAATGCTGTTGGAGGCCATTCTAGAGAGCTTAGGAATAAAGAACGACGGAGAGAAGAAGACAGAAGAAGATGATGACGAAGACGTGTTAAAAGAAATGGAAAATGGAAGCCAGCTAGTGATCGTGAATTGCTACCCGCCCTGCCCGCAACCCGATTTGACATTAGGAATGCCACCTCATTCGGATTATGGGTTTCTAACGCTTTTACTTCAAGATGAGGTCAGGGGTTTGCAAATACAACACCAGGATAAATGGGTCACTGTTCAGCCCATTCCCGGATCCTTTGTGGTCAACGTAGGAGACCATCTCGAGGTATATAGTTATATTATATTATATTTTATTTATTTATTTTTTATTTATATAAAGGAATAAAGGATAATTATCTGGACAGCATGAGGTTAATTTGACCTAATTACAATATCATTTAAATGCTTTTAGGATATTTTCATTGATTACTAATTTTTCAAACGACTGTAACGATCATATTTAGAAATTTTTCAAAAATATGACATGGAGCCCGTGAGGGTATGTTTGTCAATGAATAATTAATGAAATATCTGTAACTGTCATACTACATCCAAAGTTTTTAAAAAATACCATGTAGACCTCTATAGGACCAGGCATTATTATGCCAAACCTCACGAGACATCTACACTGTTATTCCTTTATATGAATGTATATTTAATAATAAGATTAGAAATTAAATAATATAATTCAATTCGACTCAATTTGTTTTTACAGATATTCAGCAACGGGAAGTACAAAAGCGTGTTACATAGGGTTCTTGTAAATTCGACCAATTATAGGATATCAGTGGCTTCTTTGCACAGTCTTCCTTTCACAAGCACAGTGAGACCATCGGCCAAACTCATCAGTGAGACAAATCCAAGGCGTTATAAGGACACAGATTTTGCTAGTTTTCTAGAGTACGTGAAATCTTGTGACTCCAAGAAAAAGAATTTCCTTGAATCCAGGAAATTGAACTAAAGAAAAAATTATAAAAAAAAAAAAAAAGAAACAGAAAGAAGAAAATTGCAAAGCTTTTTGTATTTTTGACTTTTGTAGCATTAATTATTTAGAAATTATTGATTGGCGTATGAAGTGTATTATTTGACGTGCAACTATTAAATTATATATCGCTATGTAAGCATATTGGATTACAGGAGTTTCATTAGTGACAATATTTCTTACAGGGTTTTAATGTATTTCTTATTTATCTTTTACTAATGTATTTAGATAAAGTTTCATGAGTTGAATCAAATATTATAAATTTAAAGAAATTCTATATATGTTTTAATTAATCTCTCAAGTTTTATGTGCTTGAATATGTGTACCATGTTCTTACACATATGTATTAATGTATTGATGATGTTACTGGTTGTTGCACTAATAAACAAGATTTGGATGTTTGGATTGCTCACTTGTAGAGAAAAGGATATAGGGTGCTCGAGAAATTTTTCTATGCTTAAATTAGTAATAAATTGAAAGTGAATCTAGGATGTAGTGAAAATCATGATTGTGAAAATCGCGGATGTAATTAGAATTTTACACAATTTTTTTTCATATCATGCTTATTCTCACTCACCAACTTCTCCTTCGATGGGTAATTATCCTCTGAACCTCGAGAATTCTCTTAATCTTTTTTCATACTGTTCAGTCCATAACCTTTGGAACTATCGCCTCACGTCGTTCACCATAGCTATCTCTGCTTAATCCAATCTTAATACCTTAGCATAGTCTTCTCATGGAACTCTGCCTCGAAGCACTCCGCTCTAGCTTCTACCTAACTCGAATATACCTATTGAGCTGTCCCTAG
Organism: Handroanthus guayacan; assembly: GCA_014898755.1. Classification (NCBI taxonomy): domain Eukaryota; kingdom Viridiplantae; phylum Streptophyta; class Magnoliopsida; order Lamiales; family Bignoniaceae; genus Handroanthus; species Handroanthus guayacan. Next base: position 665,361 of record JACFYI010000900.1, on the reverse strand, counting down.
TCGGATATCCATTCTTGAGGCCAAAAGCCATGTCAGCATAACAGTCCATATAAATATAGGTATATATATGTGTGTGTGTGTGTGTCGTACATACATGCATATGTACTCATATAATACGTGTTTATATACATAAGATATATACGGGTATACGTTAGTCTAGCAAAAGTGGGAAAAATTGCAAAAATTGACTATGATGAAATCTTTATTAAAAAAATGAATAGTAATGTTGAAAAATATAACAGCGTTCCTTATTGGAATATGATGTTTCATATTACATTTTTCCCTTTTTTTTATCTCTTTATTTATTTATTTATTTATTTTGGTGGGGGAGGGTGTTAGCAACTACAGAAGGTCTAATCAAAGTCACTATAAAAAACATGGGCATCCACTACAAAAAAATATTGCTATGAAATTAATTTCATATTTAGGTCTGTAGATTAGTTGCAAGCTATTTATAACAAATGTTAATTTTTACTATTAGTTACGGTCAATTTCTTAGTTAAACTTAGCTTCAAGAGTATTTGCTACGAATTCTGTTACATTTAATTCATAGCCGAGTCCAAAGCAGATCTCTTGTCGCTAATTTCAGCTATGAAATTGATTGTAAATAATAGTGAAAATTAGCATCTGCTATGGATAGTTTGTAACTAATTTGTAACCCTAGCCACAAAATTAATTTTCTAACAATTTTTCCATAATGAATGCCTAGTTTACGCAGCCCATGTTTTTAGCATAGCATTTCACAATTATGTATAATTTGACTGCGGTTAAACAGTTTCCATAATTTAGATCAATCTACAAGAACGTGTTGACTCGACTTGATATAGGAGTAGTTAGGATTATATTTATGATATATATGACACTCAAGTATACCTTATGCCATTTCTAGATTTGCCAATTTTTTATCCCATACTCAAATATTGTAGGACAGTTTAAAATGGCTAGTGAATGTATGTATAATAATATTTTAACATTTAAAGCCAATGACTTTTATCAATATTGATTATCTATACTATATATAATGCACTATTGTAATTTGTTCTCCAATACTGTTATTAAAGTACTGATTAATATTAAGTCATTTTAATAATTACTCACAACTCAATAAAAAATTATAAATTAAATTTTTTCTTTACACTAAATTATTCATATATTTATATTAAATATATTAATCATATTTTAATTATTTCAATAAACATCAAGTATCATTAACCTTAATCATATTCTAATTATTATGGTCAAGAACAAGGATTGGTGAGGTAGAGATCCCACTCCAGGATCAAATGATTTTCCAGAAGTCACCCATGCATCACGCACTAATGTGTGCGTTTTTTCTCCTCAATTTGAAAAAACGTGGAGTCGTCATCGTGAGCCTTGGGCAAGAGGATAGTGTAACATGCTCGTATAGATTCTAGAGGTTAGAATAGATTATGGTTCACTATATTTGAAAACGAAATATGAATGAATATAAATTCATGAATATATACATTTTTACTCCAAAATTGACAGATACTCATACGAGGATCAATCAGTTACAATGTCGTTCTGTAGCCGACGTTGCCATGACTTGCTTTCTCTAAATAAATTAATTTTTGTATTAGATTATTTCAGAAAAAAGTACAAAATTATAAAATAATTCAATAAAATCCTTACTCTACAGCTACCCTGTGCTGGGTGAATTCGACAAGGGACCTAAATTTTTAACAAATTCAAGGCATTAATGCAGTATTAATCAGGTTTTACTTTTTTCTTTCCTCTGGCCATGTCTGCAGAGATGGTAAGAATATTATTTATTGACTAGATAAGGTAGCAGCTACGCGAAAGATCAAATAAAATTAGATCGTACACGCAGAAACCAAGTTTGATTCCAACATCTTTGTAACTTCCCAAGTGACCAATCCGCATAGGTAAAATCAGTACGGCATATGACACAATGGAACACAAACATGGCAAGAAAATTGACTAGATCATAAAGTAGCAACTATACAGGACAAGATTCTCTCTTCCAAAATAATATTTTATTTCATATTTCATACTTTAAATATACGCTATATGTATTGTATTTATTACTTAATATTTTTATATATGCAGCATGTATTTAAAAGAATAGAATATAAGATAAAATATTATTTGGAATAGGAGTTCCCATTAGGAATGGCAATGGGTCTGAGTCCTACCCAGACTCACCTCCAAACCTGCCTCTAATAGGGCCGATTTTTAAATTATAAACGGGTCCCGGTACAGGTCCGGGTTTTCAAGTTTCAGACTCGAACCCACCACGTTATAATATTTATATGTATTTTATAAATTTATATAATATATTATATATGAAAAATATGTATATATTTTAAGTTTTCTATTAAAAAATATATATGTTATATAAATAATTTATAAATAAAATATATATTGCTTTGGATAAAAGTAATTGTTTTGTATTAATTAATAATTTATGCATTCAATATTTATAAAAACAATATATATGTTTATGATTTATAATTTTTTTAAGAGCCAAATTGTGCATATATAAAATTTTCAATAATTAATGTTTTATTAATTTATTATTTTATTATAAGTAAAAAGTTATTAGGATTTTTTTAAAGTTTTTTTTAAAATATATTTTGAGAATTATGAACCTGGTTAACGGGTCCAACCCTCGATTATTCCAGGGTCCGGGGTGGGGCAGGTCCTTGGTTCACAAAATTTTTTATGGGAAGGGTCTCGAATCTTGCC
>JACFYI010000900.1:634364-648938 GCA_014898755.1 Handroanthus guayacan | reverse complement strand
CGCCGCCGGGAAGCTGCATGGATGATCCTTAACGGTGGTGGGCTAAGCTTGTTGTTATTATTATATATAGGGCAACTTGTATCCTTTGGCATTTTCACTTCCCTTTTTGGATTGTTTTCTCTATAAAGGGAGGGTACAGATTTCAAAGCCTTTAATGGAATCTCAAGGGTTGGGCAGATTATGTTGTCTTTTTTCTTTTTTCCTTTGTAGGCTGTAATGCATGTTTCTGGTTAAGTAGAGGGCCTTTGGCTGTAATAAAGGGTTTATGTACCCATTTGGACAGTTGTTGTTCAAGTATGTGTTCATCTTTGACTTTGATTTTACATTCTCGTTTGCAAGTTGAAGCTATGATATTGATATGGTCGTTGCTAATGTTAATGTCCACTTGCAACTGTTTATTTATTTTTTTTTCTTATTTCATTTCATATATATACATATGTATGTATAGATTAACAAAAAATAAATAAATAAGTAAACGTGTTGAGAAGAAGCTGATTAAGATGATATTTTGACAATGCTTTTGATGTCAGCTTAGCGACTTTTAGCTTTGGAAAGTTATTCTGCATGATGTTTGCTAAATTAAGTTCATTTTGCTGCTGAGAATATACTTAAATTCCACTAGATCTTAGAATACTTTATGATATCACGAGCTTTTAGATTTGGCTTCAATTTTTTCATGATAAAAATATTATATTATACTATATAGCTTTATTTGATAGTATAAAGATGGTGTTTTGACAATGTTTTTAATGTCAACTTTGCGACTTTTAGCTTTTAAAAGTTATTCTATATGGTGTTTGGTAAACTGAGTTCATTTTGCTGCTGAAAATATACTTCCTCTACTGGATCTCAGAACTGATATCACGAGCTTTAATTAGAGTTTGCTTCGATTTTTCTCATCATAGAAATATTATATTATACTACGTATCTTTATTTGATATTGTAAAGATGGTGTTTTGACAATGCTTTTAATGTCAGCTTGTGACTTTTAGCTTTTAAAAGTTATCTGGCAGGGTGTTCGATAAAGTGAGTTCATTCTGCTGCTAAAATTATACTTAAACTCCACTAGATCTCAGAGCACATGATGATATCATGAGCTTTTGGATTTCAACTTTTTCAGGATAAAAATATTATATTGTACTACATGTCTTTATTTGATAATGTAAAGATGGCGTTTTGACAATGATTTTAAGGTCAACTTTGCAACTTTTAGCTTTTAAAAGTTACTATGCAGAATGTTCGATAAAGTGAGTTCATTCTACTGCTGAGAATATACTTAAACTCCACCAGATCTCAGAGCACCTGATGATATCACGAGCTTTTAGATTTTGCTTCAATTTTTTCGTGACAAAAATATTATATTATACTACATATCTTTATTTGATAATGTAAAGATGGCGTTTTGACAATGATTTTAAGGTCAGCTTTTCAACTTTTTTCGTTTAAAAATTATTCCATAGGGTGTGTGGTAAATTGAGTTTATTTTGCTATTGAGAATATACTTATACTCCACCAGATCTTAGAGCATCTAATGTTATCAGGAGCTTTTAGATTTTGCTTCAGTTTTTTTTCTGATGAAAATATTATATTATACTACATATCTTTATTTGATAGTGTAAAATATTATTATTGAGAAAGATAGTAATTTGAAACATTAAAGTTGAGAAAAATCACTTATTATTTCAAACGCACTATCAACTCTTATGACTTTTTGCTTATAATTGTAAATGCTGTTAATTTTTACTAATTACTTCTAAGCTTCTCTAACTAAAAATCACTTTATTCCGAGCAAAAACAATATAGATGCTCTCTTAAGTTAAAGACTGGTCTAACTAATTAATTACCAATCAAGGTTCAATTGTTCATCGAACTGAAAAAATTATTAAAAAATAAATATAAAACATAAAAAGTCTAAAAAATAATTGTTCAAATTTCATATAATACACTCACATTATTACATAATTGTTGAAATTTGAACATATGAAGTCTAAAATGTAAAGTACAACATTTTTCAATGATTTTAAATGACTTTTTTCAATTTTTTATTTTTTCTCAGAAAAGGTTGAAAAATGAACCGTTCCGGTTCTCTAAAAACGGGACGGATTCACGGATTGGAATAGTCCGACCTCCTGCTTCAGCATTTTTTACTAAGTAGAGCGATTTTTTTTTTATTTTTTTTTTCTAAAACTGAACCGAACACTTGGGCGGTTCACGGTTTAATCGGTCCGATCTAATGTTTTTAAACAGTGTTACCAATCAATAAAACCTGGCTGAAAAAGAACATTAGTGACATGAGTGTTTTATTTTGATAAGTACTTCTACAAAACAATACTATATACTTAATTATAATGCGAAATAAAATGTGATATAATCACTTTAGTAGAAATAAAATATCTATTAGCTGTACTACTCTTGTTTATAAGAATAAAAAAAGAATTATTATTCTTTTCCTTCTTTATTTCCAAAATTATACTCCACTTTCTTTTTATATGGAATCCTTAATATGCTGAAGACTACCCAACAGTTTGGGCAGCAACCCAGGATGCTATAATGGGCTTCAGCTCCCGTGACCTCTGCTGAGTACCATAAATCTAATGGGCTACATCCATTGTGTTTCTCGTCTACAGTACAATTAACAAAAAGGATATTTACTTCTACACCCCAAGATTTTGCATAATTATCAAACATTCCTTAGGATTTAAATAATTATCGTTATACCACTATTGTTAGTTCAACTGATACATAGTGACAATTAAACTCGAAAATTCTAAAATATTACAAGTAGACCTCCCAGACAAGAAGATGTAATTGTTAATAAGCATCAGTTCAGGGATATAATTGTAATTATGCTAGTTAAATTAATCGTAGGATTATAATAATAATTATCCAAATATCAGGAATATTTTAATAATTTTGTGAAACCTCAGGATAGTAGACGTAAGTATTATTACCCCTTAACAAAATGGACCTTTTGGGCCTTTCTCTTGGGCAATGCCCACTACTGCAGATTGAAATGATCATGAGGCCCCGCGGCCCACTGCACAAATACTTCGAGAGTTTGCTCCGTCGGAAAATGAATGGGGTCAAAACCATTGGTTGCTTAATTATTAGCTAAACTTTGGTTAAAACAAAGATGTGATAATTATATGTACTATTATAAAAAGTAAGAAATTTTTATGACAGTTGGATATTATATGTTATTTAATTTTTCACTATATATATATTATTATACACAGTAATTTTATAGGAACAAATTTGTATTTCTATCAAATTTACTAACTCACTAATATGTAATTATGTCAAACTTCTAATTTCTACATTCTTGAAATTTTTCACTTTAACTAAACTTTCACATGAAGTATTGGTCAGATGGTTTAAAAAGATTCAGAAATTTCTTGTTGGCATAATTAATTTATTATATTTGGATATTATTTATGCTTTGATACTATAAATAATTATGATTTTTTATTACACAAAATAATATATTATATATTAGTATTACCATATAAACTTTTATTATAGTAGAGAGTGGAGAAAATATAGGCACAAATACATTTCAATACCCAAATGTATGGTGCTCATGGTTCGCTTCGGGTGGAATTTTTATATTTTTTGAACCAAATTATTATATGTAGATTTTGTTGAAAAATTAGTTTTGTTAAATTGGGTTTACGAATTAATTAAGCAGTTTTTAATTATTCAAAACTAATATTTGGTGAATGAAAATTAATGTTCAAAGTATGTCGCTTAAATTAATTATTAAAAAGAGAAATGTAGCTATTTTAGTACATTTTTTCAATAGTTATGAAGATGAAAAAAAGAGAAAACAGATGAAAAATATTCTTCTGATTATAAGTGGACCTCACAAATTAACCCAAAGAGCATTGAATTTGAGTTCAATGGCCACATCATAGAACACAACCATTTCAAATGTCCAAGAGACAAAACGGTGTCGTTTCAGTAACCCAAACAGGTTAAAAAAATGTCAAAAGCATTGGATCATTGCATGCGTTGTAACACTATTGATACGCACATTCCAATCTATAATATATAGTAATAAATAAATAAATATATACATATATATATATTCCCATATCAAATATGCATGAGTCACAAGACTCGAGAATTTCTTTTGTTTTTTATTTTTTATTTATTGGGATAAAGATTCTTACATTGGATAAATGTAAGACCTCGTAAATGGTATAATGATCCTACTCATGTTATATTTCGGCACATAATTGATTGAGTCCACTCACTTTGACCTTATATGTGAATAATTATAAATTGAAATCTACCTTTTTTCCGAGAAACATGGTTTATAAAAATAAAAATTATTTTTTCAAAATTTTCAATGAGAGCTATCTCAAATCTTATCGTGTGTTTATCTATTTCTTTTATAGATTTCAAGTAAAATCATTGTTTTGTTTAAAGACGTTTCGAATTTTTCCTAAAGTACTAATAATTTAATGTAATCTCTCATTTTTCAAAAATGAGATTAACTTATTAAATAGTTTATTATATAGCAAACCGCGTATAAAACCTCAATTATGTTGATAAGATTTCAAAATTTTGACAACTCGATTCGATATTTTCATAATATATATGAAAGAAGGCTAAATTAGAAAATAAATATCATACTTCATCTATTTTAAATTTGTTGCTCTAATTGTCTGTTGGATATCCAAAATAAAATATTATTTCCTAAATCAATTAAATCAGGTATATTCTATTAACTTTTCATATTACTTTAGAAAATAATAATATGAAGACATACAAAATTAATACTTTCTTAACCCCGGGTGGTGCAGACAGTCCAAATTATATGGTTGGGGCAAACTGGCAGTCACACCCAACTTGGCGATTTAGGTTAAAAGAGTAGAAACTGGAGAGCACCGCAGGAACACAGTCTTGTAGGCAGTCCAGGATGACGCCCACATAAACCACTACCAGTAGGAGTACACTGTGTAGTAGCAATACATTCATTCACCCTAAATTAATATTTATTTTTTATTTAATTTCCAACCAAAAGATTCTCTCAATCTTATTTTCACCTCTTCTCTCTACTCCAAGGGTTTGTATCTCCCTATTTTCTTTTCATATCCTACCAGTAAATCCAAATTAAACCCTTCTTTTCTTTCTATGCATGCAGCTGAATTTTCTTTTTCTCGCAGATCCAGAACCAGAATTCTCTGTTTTTCGTTCTCTGCTGCTGTGTTTGCAAGCACAGCATCAGTGAATTTGAAGACTTCGAGGAAAAAGACGAAGAAACGGTAATGAACCCTGAATTGGGATCCGAAACCGAGTGTTCGGGTCAGTTGAAGGGGTCCGAACCGGAGCCCGGATCCGGTGATCCGGCCCGTTTCGATGCGAACGGTTCGGATTGTATGGATCACTGCTATATGCCTAGGGTTCGGCCCAGTGAGGCGAATGGTTTTGCAGTTTATACGAGGAATAAGAGATTGAAGAGTAGAAGCGTGGGTAGAATTGGGTATTTGGATAAACTCCAGGCTGATTCGGGAGTTTTAGTTAACGGTGAGGAGGCTGTGATTTCGAATGGTGAAGTTGTAGTTAGCAGTGGTGATGGGGTGAATGTGGGTGGAGCTGAGGGTAATTTAGGGATTTTGGAAGTTACGGGAGTGGAGGACGAAGGTGAGATGATGGAAATTGAAGTAAGGGAGGAGCCATTGGAGGCGGCGAGAAGCAATGGGTCTCGGAGATTTACGCGTTCTGTTCTTAAGTCAAAGGACGAGGACTCTGATATGGAGGATGGGGATTCTGGAAATTTAAGGGACACGGTGATTTTGGAGGCAGATGGATTGGAGAGCGAAAAATTGACCGTGCTGGGTAGTCCGAAGACGAGGAAGATGGAGATGAAGATGTCCAAGAAAATCCTTTTAAAAGGGCGGCCAACAACAGTTAGAGAGCTTTTTGAGACAGGGTTGCTTGAAGGATATCCGGTTTTTTACAATGGTGGCAAGAGGGTATTATGCTCCGCAATCATTTTTTATTAGTATTATTTCTGTTGTTTTGGTTATCATTGTTTTTGTTCTACTGTGGATATTTTAATGGCTGTTAATTTAATTCATCATCATTTTGTAATAATAATTTACATAATAGTAATAACTAATTAATAGCATTAATAGTACTGATGTTAGCATAATTTTGTTGCTGCATGTTATATCTGCTGCAGTATGGGAAGAAAATTGTCTAATTGTTGCCATTTTGGATACTATTGGTATAAAGAAAACAGTATTGCATGTGCGTTTTGTCTTTGATGAAGGGGAGAAATGTGTAGGTAGGGGATGTGGGGAAGGGTGTGTGAAAGTATCTTTCCTTCCATCACACTTCCCAAAAAGGAAAGAATTCTGATTCCACTTTCCAACCAAGTAAATAGGTGCTTCATTTGTTCTAGGCTTAATAGATAATGGTGAAGTGAAGTATATGGAAACTAATTTCTCATCATCATCATCATCATTATTATTTTTTGGGTTCGAATTTTTGCATATAATATTTGAGTGCAATGAAAAAACAAATGAGGATAATCGGTAAATTGGCAAACATATAGTGTAACTATAATTTTACAAGCTGTTCTTTTATGCGATTCTTTAAAACTAAACAAAGAAAAGAAGCGTCCCTAGTTTTTTGCTCAATCACATTGATAATACTAATTGAGTTTAAGTCTTAATGCTCTGATTTTGCTTGCATATTCTTTCTACCAGAGGAAGTTTCATGTATAAGATCATGCACATTTTCAATTTGCTTCAGAGACTTTTTTTAGCTCTGGTTGTAATTTCACATTTATGAGGAAGTAAATATCTGATATTGCATCATCTAAGACAATGTCTTAACTAGGAAAAGATGAATGCAGCAGGTTTGAAATCAATGAAAATAATGTTGGTTTGGAATCTAAATAACAGTGATGCTTGTTTGCCTGGTCCCAGAAGAAGTTGTCCTGTGATGAAAAAGGGAAGAACATATCACATGAACCAGACTAGATGGAAGCAGGGTCTGATCGAAACATTTTGGCGCTTGCATGAATTTGAATAATTTGATTGACCTAAAATTTGGAAATTTTTTTCTTAATTTTTCTAATATGGCTCTTGATTTATTATATTTTGCTTCAGCGATAATTTTCCACTGCTTCTTGTGCCTATAAAACTATGTGAGCACTATTATATATATGAGAAAGTTTTCTTCAGGAGTCTTAACTGGTTGTAACATAATTCCAGGGTTTCCGCCTACGTGGAACTATAAAAGATGCCGGAATCCTTTGTTCTTGCAGTTTGTGCAAGGGAATTCGGGTGCGTACTGAGGTTCTCTTGTTTGGTCAACTCATCAAAATGTGGCTTTTTATCACCTTTTATATCATGCAATGATGCAACTAGCGCTTGACTCAAAGATTGGTGTATTTTTAATTTGTATAGGTCGTTCCCCCCTGTCAATTTGAGATTCATGCCTGCAAATCATATAGACGAGCGTCACAGTACATATGCTTAGAGAATGGGAAAAGTCTCCTGGATGTGGTCAAAGAATGCCGGAAAGCTTCTGTTAAAACATTAGAAGAAACAATACAAAACTTCATAGGCCCTATGCCTGTGAAGGAATCTGTGGTTTGTCAGAATTGTGAGGGTGAGCAAATAAATTATTAATTTATTTTATTATTTATTTTTTAATATTATATATACATTTGTGTGTGTGTGTGTGTGTGTTTTGTTAATTATCTATAATCTTCCTTTTTATTTGCTGTAATCAAATTCAAAAGACAGCTTAGTGTTCTTTGGTTTCTAGGGTCATTTCTTGCAACGTCAGCTGCAAAGGTGGAACTACTTTGTGATTCTTGCATGATTATCCTAAATTCAGACAATGATGTAGATTGTGTGAAATCAAGGTATTGTTTCTGTACAAGTTATTGTGGCCATATATTTCTCTCTCTCAAACTCTTGTCAGTTGGGTGGAATGTACTCTTCTTATATTTCCCATAAACTGTTGAAATGCATAGGCAGCTTATCATACACTTGATGCATGAGGGCAGTATGTTGTTGAGGATACAGCCTAGTAGCATCTTTTCTTTTCTTTTGTTTTCTTCACCCCAACCACCCCGCCCTCCTCTTTTTTCCCATATTTATTTAAGATAAATGATGCTCGTATGTTACATCATCAATGATCATGCGAATGCTATAGATGTATCATGTGTATTTAAGTGAGATCCACGACCTGCGAAAGCTTTATTTAAGGTGTTTTGGCAGAATATGGAGGTCTGAAGATGCAATGTTTAAATTATACTTATATTCCACTGGCTTTAATATCTGTTCATAAAATGCTGTTTGAGTTTTTGTTTATAGCTTTCTTCTGCATTGTGTAAATAAAGAGTAGTTAATGACTTCAATCAATTTACTTGTCTATAATTTCAAATATCTAGATATGAACTTGATACGAATTAATCCTCTTACTTAATATCTTTTTGGTTTTTGCTCTTTCAGGCCTTTGGAGCCACTTTTAGGCCTAGCCATGTCTGAAAATGGTCAAGTACAAGACACTCCCCAAAAAAGAGGTCGTCCGGGGAGGAAGAAAAGAAAGTCTGTGTCTTATTTGCTTCTTTATGTTCATAAATTTCTTTTCCCTCTGCCCGCCAGGAAGATAAAGAAATTAAGATTATGTCATTTTGTTTCCCATTTTCAGGCATTCAGAATTGACAACTTCTGCAAAATCTCCTGGAAAATCCTCATTGCGGGGTGCAACCAAAAATAAGGGCCAATGGAAGAGAACAAAGATGTAGTTTTTTAATGTCATTTTCCTTCATTTGTGTACAACTAAGCGGATGTCTTTCTCTTCTAAACTATTCTTCATTTTCTGATGTTTTCATGTTTGGCATGCTAAGGCTGACAGAACCAGCTTCTGCTACAAAGTCACCCGAAAGTACTTTGGTGAGATACTCTAAGTCATCTTCTGATCCAACTTCAAGTAGTAATACTTCGTTGGATGGCTCAATGAAGAACAAGACTACTAGGAAGATCTTAAAGAAGTTTGTCTTATGCCTATTCTTTTCATTTATCTTGACATGAGAACTCCAGCAATAAATTTCTGTTTATTTATTCCTTCACGGTGTTTCAGGTTGTCAAATACTGCATCACTCTCCAAGTCTTTAAAGAGTGGATCTCCATCTCTCTCTGTGCAATCAAAGGGTTCATCCAAGATAACTAAAAAGTAGTTACTTCGCTTTGGTTGTCACTGTGCATTCTTTGTGGTTATTTGCTGGCATATATAGAAATCTTGATGGCCTCATGCTGTCATTTTACTCAGAGATCAGAGGATGCACAAGCTGGTCTTTGAGAACGGTGGATTACCCGATGGCACTGAAGTTGCTTATTATTCTAATGGCAAGGTAATTCACATAGGATGCGCAGTGTAATATTTCCTTTGGCTACTTCACCATTGTAATTTTATGTTTATTTGTTTGTAGAAATTGCGTGATGGCTATAAAATGGGATCGGGAATAATTTGCCGTTGCTGTAGCACTTTGGTAACAGTGTTGATTTGGCAGCTGAAATACCTTATTGATTTAACAGATAAATTTGATTTATTTTATTTTATTTTTTATTTTTTATTTTTTTTATTGTGAACAGGTAAGTCCATCTCAGTTTGAAGCTCATGCTGGTTGGGCCTCCCGCCGTAAACCGTCAGTATTTTCTCTTTTTCTCTGAATCATCATTAACACCTTTTCTGTTGGCATTTAAGTCCTGATGCCATCTCATTTTTGTGTAGTTATATGTATATCTACACATCTAATGGAGTGTCCCTCCATGAATTCGCCGTCTCTTTGTTAAAAGGGCGCAAGTGTTCTTCAAAAGACAATGATGACTTGTGCATCATTTGTGCTGATGGTGGGAAACTTGTGCTTTGTGATGGTTGTCCAAGGGCCTTTCATAAAGGTGGTTAGGTTTATAAATATGTTAAGCCAGATGTACTATTTTTCTTCTCATTTACCAAATAAAATTGAAGCTTTTTTGTCATTTTAAAATTTCTTGTTAAATCCTCTTTCTTGCATCTTTACCTTAAAATGCAGAATGTGCATCTCTGTTGAGCATTCCTCGTGGTAAATGGTATTGCACATATTGCCAAAACATGTTCGAGAGGGAAAGATTTGTCGAGTGGAATGCCAATGCTGTTGCTGCTGGCAGAGTGACGGGTATTGATCCTATAGAACAAATAACAAATCGTTGCATTCGCATTGTCAAGAACCCAGAAGAAGCAGAAGTAATAGCATGTGTTATTTGCAGGTAAAACATAATAACGAAACTGTCTTTTTCTAGGTTCAGACTATGGTATTAGGCTCAAGGAGATTTACACTGTCATTTTTCCATTAAAACCTCGACTTTTTCTTTGTTTGCAGAGGCTATGATTTTAGTAAATCTGGTTTTGGTCCGCGTACTGTTATATTGTGTGATCAGGTATTCTTCACACCTCTTCTTATAGATCGCATTCTTTAATACAGTACGCTCAATGTGGTTTCATGTTTTGCAGTGTGAAAAGGAGTATCATGTGGGCTGTTTGAAAAAATGCAAGCTGGCTGATCTAAAGGTGAGCACATTTGATATAAGGATTTGTTACTAACTATTTAGCAGCTTATTCAACATTCTTGCATCTTGTCAATTCTTTTGCACTTGTGCTTCAGGAACTTCCAAAAGGAAACTGGTTCTGCTCTATAAATTGCAATTGGATGTATAATACTCTGCAGAATTTGCTGGATGCTGGTGCAGAAAGACTCCCTGATTCTTCTTTGGACATTATAAAGAAGAAGCAAGCAGAAAAGACTACAGATGCTGGTACCAGTTTTGACGTAAGATGGAGACTTTTGAATGGGAAAATTACATCTCGGGAAACCAGAGTGTTGCTATCGCAAGCTGTAGCTATATTTCATGTAAGTTGTCTTTGTTCATTGTTCAGTAATTTGACCCTCTTACTGAATATGTAGATTGACCCAGATCAATATCATCACCCTGCAAATATCTTAAGCAGGGTTTTTTTACGAAATGTGTTGTTTTATCAAATACCTGCTTTATGGATTCAATTGGGTTTTTGTAAATTAAAGAACTATGAAAAAGATGGATATTTCATTCTATGGTTGAAATGAACTCTAAGCTAATACAAACATTAGCCTCGTTACAATTGTTGATGTGAATGGGATTGGAACTGATCATGGTCATGGTCGTGGTTTGAAAGAAATGTGACCTTTGTAGCTGGAATTTTCTGGATAACAATTCTCAGCTGATTTTGATGGATATATCACTTCTTATGACCGACTATTGATTGCAGTTTATTAATTTGTATTTCAGGATTGTTTTGACCCAATTGTTGATTCAGAAACTGGACGTGACTTCATTCCATCTTTGGTTTATGGGTGTGACAGACTTCTTTTTGATTTCTCCAGGCATTACTTCATTTGTCTTATGTCATTCCATCATGTGTTGTCTCATACATCTCTCTCTCTCAGGAGGAATATAAGGGGTCAAGATTTCAGTGGAATGTATTGTGCTATTCTGACAGTGAAGTAGGAACCATCTCCTCTCATATTTTGGTAGCTATTGATAATATATTCTTCCCTGTCAATAACTTTGCCAATCTTACAGCTCAACAGTTGTATCAGCTGGGATCCTGCGGATTTTTGGGCAAGAAATTGCTGAACTCCCATTGGCTGCAACACGCATTGGTAATCAAGGCAAGGTAAGTTATTTCACTCATATCTCTCTCTCTCTCTTTCTTTCTTTCTTTCTCTTTTTTTTTTTTTCTTTTAATTTCAGTTTTCTCAATTTATCATGTTTTTAATTAATTATTCCCTTGTGCCCTTGCCGCAAGTTTTCCTTATTTAATTAATTGCTACCGTATTTAGTCCTCAATGTCACCTTATAACCCCAAGATCTGAAATACTTCACTAGATAGAGTCTGATTGAACTAATAAGCACTCTAGGTTACAACATGAAGACCAAGATCTGAAACATCTTTGGCCAGATATTATGTGGTTGACCTCTTTAGTCAAGAAAGGGTTTCAAATTGGTCAAGATTAACAGACATGGTGTTTGAGTGAATAGTTGGATTAAAGGTTTGGGTTAATGTCAGCTAATTGGAATCATGCAATTAAAGGTTAAGAGGCACAGCTCTTATTTGTCTCATGGCGTGTAGTTTTGGAATTAAATAGGTGGAGATGGTTAAGCATTGCAATTAGTACTTTTGTTGCTTTCGTGATGTCATGTTACAATGATGGTGAAACTAGTAGCAGAGAAACCTGAGCGGTGAACAATTCTTGTTTTGTGTTGACTTTGGTATTGGAACAATTTAATTACTAGCGTGTGCCTGAGACAGTATGCATTCCCTACTTAATAACCTGATTTTAAGGAGAGGCTATTACTTTTGCGTGCAAAAAAAGTTGCTGCTGTCTTTTTTGTGTTAGGAATCAGCTGTGCCTGTCTAACTTCTTTTGATGGAATTGAAATGCCTTTGCAGGGGTACTTCCAAGTACTTTACTCCTGCATTGAGAAATTGCTCGCATTTTTAGAAGTCAAGAGGTTAGTTCTCCCAGCTACCGACGAGGCAAGGTCAATTTGGACAGAAAAGTTTGGGTTTAGAAAGATACCACAAGAGCAGGTATTCAAGCAGCCAACTTTTCCGTAACCCCTCTCCTCCCCTTAAAAGATACCCAAAAAACGCCTTTTGTCCTGTTATTTGTTAATTGTTAGTTGATCCCTCTGTATTTTGCAGCTTCTGAACTACAGAAAAACCTGTTGGCAAATGATTACTTTCAAAGGGACATGTATGGTGGAAAAAGAAGTTCCGAAATGTCGAATTATAAATCATGATGAAGCAGAATCTGATGCCCCCTTGCAGTGATCCGGAAGGCAAAACCATATAAGCCATTTTCTTTAGCGGCTTTATGGAAGTCAGTTGGTGTAAGTTGATATCTATTAATATTCTTATATCTAAGTTATTTTGACGAGCTTTGAGACTGAACCAGAAGCTGCAAAATAGTCGAAACGATTAGGTGAGAAGGAATAGGAAAAACACCATGAGGTAAAAGAGGAAAATGGTTGAATTGTAAAAAAGTCCGTCATCAGTAGTCAGTTCATTAGTAAAAGACTGAGATTGGAGGGGGCAAGGTCTCTTTTTTTGTTTTTTTTATTTTTTTTTATTTCACCCTCTGATATGTGCTGTCTGTAAATAACTCTTTATGTCTGGTTGGGAGGGGTGGTGCCCTACTCCCAAGTACTTTTTTCTTTTGTTCTTTTTTTTTTGTCTTTTTTTTTTCCTTTTCTTTTAAATATCTATTTTAGCTACACTAGACGTACTCTTCTTGAACCTGAATGTACATAATAATGCTTTACTATTTTCTCTGTACCTGCTCAAAATGGTTCCACTGCGACCAAAGATGTTCATATCTTCGAGATGCCCTTGCAATTCTTAGTCTGTGACATCTATTTTCTTTGACACTTAAAAATGTTTTTATCCGGAAGAGGAGATATTGAGACGTTCTTGACCCTACCCCTCAACTGTGCTGCATGTTTTGAAATAATTACCTTAATGTCCCTTTGGGTTCGACTTTATTATAGAAAATTGTCATCTGCTTTGAAAAATCAAAATGACTATATCTTGCTAGCTGGCAAAAAATTTTAACACTGATGGAGGTTCTATGACCAGGGGGTTAGGGGTTTGAGTCTGTAATTTATTCGGGAGTAGCTTATTTTTTTAAGTAAGTCTGTCATTTATTCGGGAGGAGCTTGTGTTTTTAATTAAATACTAATTATATTTAATATTGATTTTGATTGTGGTTGTTAGTGTTTTCAAAATTAGACCAGCTGGTTTGATATTGATCGGTGACTGGAGCCCAGTTCTGTTTCATTGGACCGAAAAAATGGGAGTGTAATTGGTTTGGTGAGAATCGGTCAATGATTGGTTGAGATTGGTTATGAATTCGTTTGCCTCTTTTTATAAATATATAATATATAATTTAAAAAAGAATAAAGAAAAGGGAAAGGAAATTAGGGTACCATTAACCACTAATCCTTTAAGGTAAAAAGAATGGATAGCTATGCTACACCCAGTTTTTTATAATTATCAAAATATTTTCTGATATTTGGATAATTATCATTGTACCCTTCATTGCATATGTAGTTAACACATTGTTATAATTGCACTCTTTGAAAGTATACATAATTATTGTTAGACCCCTAGGTTGATGCATAATAGTTATATATATTATAATTATACCCTTTTATTTAGGGAGTGTATTTGTAATGTTTAGTATTTTCAGTGAATGTAATAGTACCCATCCAAGCTTTAATGGTGTGATATGTGATGGAAATTATTAAGATATTATGAAATATTTTGATAATTATGATAAAGAAAAACCCAATAGCACATTGATCACAACAATCGGCTCATTGAATAAAACAAGCAACCTACAAGTGGAATACCATTATCCATATATAGGAACAAAGTAACACGCAAGAAGAATGGTCTTCTTCTTTCTTTTTCTTTTTCTTCTTTTCGTTTTCGTTTTTGTTTTTGATTTTTTTTGTTCTCTCT
>JACFYI010000900.1:617824-634165 GCA_014898755.1 Handroanthus guayacan | reverse complement strand
TCTTGAAAACCTGATATTTGTTGAAAATAACATTAAAATATCTAATTTAGATAAAGGAAAATGTCCAATTCTAATATATGATTTTGACAAACAACTTAAATTAGAACCATTTCACCCACTATTATATAGAACTTTCTCATTATCTATTATTGAAAGTAAAACAATAGCAGTAAATTGAGGACTGGAAAAGGATTGGGATTGGAGAAAAGAAAGTTCAATTATTTTTCTTATATTAGTGGATTTTTTTCAATATATTAACAAACATATATTATATATATGAAATTAAATATATGACGTCAATATGATATCATATCAATTAAACCAGTGGTTAAATCATTTAAACCAGTCGAATCAATAATCAGTAAAGCTGTCGGTTTTGATGTCCAGTTTGCTTTTGAAAATATTGATTGCGATAATAATGTAATAAAATTACTCTATTGACATTGTAATGATGTCTCCTTGATAACCTAAAGCTGTTAGAATGGCAAATTGTAATGTTTCAATTGATATGTAAAGATTTTTTATGTAGATTTATTGTAATATTAGTTATGTTTAGTTTAATTTTTTGTTAGACGATACGATGATCGAGGGTGTTATTGTTGAATTATCGGGATGTTTTTGTCTTCAGGCTAAAGCTCAACAAGTGTGACATAATTATCTACATAATTTTGTATGGATTAGGTGCAATAAGGTGATCCGTCCTTTGTCATTGGCTCATTATTTTCAGAAAAAAGTGACGGATCGAGGACAATGAAAATGAATGCTTTACATACATCGTGATCAATTATCAATAGATCCGTTACGTTACTGCCAACATCCACATCTCCACTCTTACTTGGTGTCTCATCTAGGTTGAAGCGAAAAACAGCAACGAAAATGATATAACTCCGGCTATTCTGTATAGGGATGATAATTGTGTCGTGTTGGATTCATTCGTGTTGTGTTAAAGTAAATATATCACGATATTTTAGTCAATTAGAACCCAATTCAAATAGTACTCAAGTCAATATGCCTCAATCGGAACTTAATATGAAAGTTTTCGTGTCAATCCGTGTTGACCCAAAAATAAAACAAGTCAGCCCACTAACCAATTGATTTGCAACTCGCCAATCAAACCAATTTCAATAATTGATCATTTTACCCTTTTGTTTTTGTTTTTTTTTTTTTTTTTTCCTTGAGAGAAAGAGAGTCTATTTACTTAGTGATTCATCAAAAAATATAAACATAAGTATATATAATGTCGCACATCATTCCATTATTAATAATTTTCAATAACAAGTAGCAAGTATTAAGTAGTAAATAACATTAATTTTCAAAATCATATTTTCTATTGCTCCTTAAAAATCAATGTAATGATGAGAAAAAAGAAAAACATTCAAGCTACAAGTCCATCCAACTCTCTAAAAAACATATCAAATTCAAAGAATATCTAGAAAGATTAAGAAAAGAAAACAAGAGAAGAATGACCAAATAAGAAAGTAGTAGTGTCTTATGTAGAGAGTGTAGGAGCTACGAAGTTAGTAGCATGTGGCGATTGCTTGATAGGTGGCCGGTGGGTATTAGGCTTTAGGCCTCGAAGTTCGTTGGTTTAGAGTTGGGTAGGGGTCCTTTAGATTTTGAACTTAGAAAAAAGAAATGTGAAACGATAATGTGAAAATCCAAGTTCAAGTTAGAGTTGGGTAGGGGTCCTTTAGACATATGTATTATTCATTTTTCCTTTCTTTTTTTTTCCAAAAAGAATTAGGTTTTGTTGGGTTGGGCTGGTGGGTTACCTAATAAAATTATAGCATTAATCATACAACCCAAAACCAGACACAACCCAATTTAAATTTATTCATAATTTTCGTGTTACTTATCATATCCTAATATCAACCTAACTCGATAATTCCTAATCTAAATCCAATAATATCGTGTCGATTTGTATCGCAATTATCGTATTGTATCAGAAATTGCTATCTCTAATTCTCCATTCCTAATAAATTTCAAATTAAAATTACCTATTTATGTAATTATTTATTTTTGATAACCGGCCATGTATGTCTGCTGAAACCAGAATCCAGCACTTCCAGCCATGTGGAATGTTTTGTTTATTGCGGTGTGGGACACATGCATCAATCAATCACGTCGGCATAAGGTGGTTGCCCTAATTCCGGCCAGTTTAGGCAAAAGCACGTGACATTAAATTTAAAACGGCGTCGTTATTAGTGATTAGTCATAAGTCAATCACAACTCAGATTATTATATCTACCGATTTAATTTTTATTTATTTATTTATTTATTTATTTTTATAGGATTTTGACAACCCAATCTTCCCTTAAAAGTGAAACTTAAAAGGAGTTTAGTGTTATTTCGCCCAAGGGGTTTTGGCTCTAAGTAAGGGATAATTACCTCAAAACTGCATGAGGTTTTACATAATTATCAAAACACCTCTTGAGGTTTGGAGGATTATTATTATACTTCCTGTTATTAGATCAGTTGACGCATAATTGTAATTATTCTGTCTTTGCTTATGCATAATTATAGCTATATATATCCTTTATTTAGGAATTTACTTGAAATGTTTCAAAATTTTAGGGATCTATTTGTAATAATATATCTAAACTTCAAAGAGTATATTAATAATTGTACCAAACTTTGAGAAATTTTGGCTAACGGACAAATAGAGGGTGTAATAGAAATTATCTAAACTTCAAAGAGTATGTTAATAATTGTACCAAACTTCGAGAAATTTTGGCTGACCGACAAATAGACAGTGTAATAGAAATTATCTAAACTTTAAAGAGTATGTTAATAATTGTACCAAACTTTGAGAAATTTTGGAGTGCTTATCCCTTTAGATAAGATCCAAACTTGATGATACCACAATGAATTTCATGGAAAATTCGTGATTTACTTTAATGATATATTTGATATCGTGATATATATATACATATATTGATATGAAGTGTTGCACCAAAAATATAAAAATTCATTTTATTCTAACATTTATTTGTTCATTTATTTATTTTTTGGCGGTGGTTAAGTTAGACAAACTATACTTAATATTCTATCTCGACAAGTGTTTTATCTTATAAAATATCATTTTATCATAAAGTATATCATATTCACAATCAATCAATCTTTACCAAAAGATTTAATAATGAATAATAAAAAATGAAGACTAACATGTACTTGAACTCCAAATCAATGGTGTAACTACCATAGACTTGACTAATCAAAAAAAAAAATACCATAGAGTTGCCATCAAGATGAGAAGAATATGCTAGAAATTATTATAAATCGGTTAATCTTCTATTTTATTTATAAAATATATGTCAAATATATTACACCGTGATAAAATATTTTATAAAAATATTAACACTTATCTATTTAAATAAGAAATAAAATGAAACACCGATAAAAAAAAAAAAAAAAAGGAGAGAGAGAGAGAGAGAAAGACAGAGAAAAAGAGAGAAAGAAATAAAATGAAACAGATATCTCAGCCGAAAAGATATACTGAAAACTCTATGAGAAAGCGTGAAGCTGGGGGCAGGTGCTTCTTTCCCATTATGGACTGCGTCTGCATGCTACACAATACGAGTAACCCAGCTTGCACGCCTATCAATTGACTCAATCAACTCAATCTAGACTCTCTAGACTCAGTCAATCCCCCTTCCGTTCTCCCTCAGCCAACGCCCAAATCATAGACCCCTCCACCACCGTCAAGCTCTCTTTAAAAGACTCCACAATCCATACCCATCTTCGTCTTCCCAAAACAAAAATGGCGCAGCTCCACTTTGTCCTAATCCCATTATTTGCTCAAGGCCACATGATTCCTATGATAGACATGGCCAAACTGTTATCCAAACATGGCGTTATCACCAGCTTAGTCACCACTCCAAACAATACCTCAAGATTCTCCACAACCATTCATCGCGCCAAAGCCACAGGCCTCCAAATCAACCTCATAGAAATCCCATTTCCCTCTAAACAAGTTGGGCTTCCAATAGGTTGTGAAAATCTCGACAGTGTCCCGTCGAGGGACCTCATTAGAAATTTTTATAGAGCCCTAGATGAGATTCAAGAACCCCTTGAACAATATTTGCTAAATCATAATCCTCCCCCTACTTGCATAATTTCTGATAAATGTCTGTCTTGGACTTCTAAAATGGCCCGGAAATTTAAGGTCCCCAGATTGGTTTTTCACGGGATGTGCTGTTTTTCGCTGTTGAGTTCGCATAATATGAAGCTTTATAAGCCTCATCTCTCTGTTAAATCTGATACAGAGCCATTTTTAATCCCTGAAATGCCTTTCAGTGTTGAAGTAACAAAAACCCAACTTCCTGGGTCTTTTATATCTTCGCCTGATTTGGATGATATTCGGGATCAAATGCAGGAAGCTGAATCGAATGCTTATGGTGTTGTTGTAAATACTTTTGATGAAATTGAAGGTGGGTGTGTTGAAGAGTATGAAAAGGCGATTAACAAGAGATTATGGTGTATTGGGCCTGTTTCTTTGTGTAACACGGATGTTTTAGACAAATTTGAGAGAGGAAATAGAGCTTCAATCGATGAAAAAGGGTGTTTAGAATGGCTTGATTTAAAGAAACCCAAATCTGTTCTTTACGCCTGTTTGGGCAGCCAGTGCAGGCTGATTCCTGAACAGTTGATAGAACTTGGGTTAGCCCTTGAAGAATCAAAGCATCCATTTATATGGGTTATAAAGACGGGAGAAAGGCTTGAAGAACTTGAGAAATGGTTGTCGGAAGAAGGGTTTGAGGAGAGGATTAAAGGGAGAGGGCTCTTGATCAAGGGTTGGGCCCCACAAGTGTTGATCTTGTCCCATGAAGCTATTGGTGGATTTTTAACGCATTGTGGATGGAACTCAACGATAGAAGCGGTGTGCTCTGGTGTGCCGATGATAACTTGGCCGATGTTTGCAGAACAATTTTTAAATGAGAGACTTATCGTGGAGGTCTTGACAATTGGAGTGAAAGTTGGAGTTGAATCTCCGGTTAGATGGGGAGATGAAGAGAAAGTTGGAGTGCTTGCGAGGAAAGAACAAATTGGGAGTGCTATTGAGATGTTGATGGATGGAGGAGAGGAGGGGAAGAAGAGGAGAATTAGGGTTCAAGATTTGAGAGAGATAGCGATTAGTAAAATGGAAGATAGTGGATCGGCTCATGCTAATATATTGATTTTGATTCGGGATATTATGGAGCAAACATCGTTAAATGCGGATCAATAATGTTATGCATAAGAAATTGAGTTGTTTTGAGCCATATGTGTAGTCAATAATCATGTTATTATATCAATGATAACAGAGATTACGTGTTTTTAGCTAGGTATACTTGATATTATTATAATTTTATTTATAGTCGATTATCACATTGGAATATCGATAATATCAAAATATTCAGTATATTATTGTACATATGCATGTATTTTCTATGTTGCAGTTCTTGTGAAAACAATATTACATATTAAACGTGAAACAAAATAAATATCATGGAAGATTTAATGTGGTTGACAGAGCCTATTTTTATCGGTGAGGATAATGAATCCTCAATAATCAAATGATTACAGCAGAAGTCTAGAGATACTCAACAAGTTCTAGAAATGATCCAGGTAGTAATTCTCAAATACACTCACAAATGTAAGTAAAAGAGGAACCCTATATAAAACATGTATCTATGAGAATTTTAAACCAAATCTATTTCATCTACCAAAATGACAAAACAGGTCTATTTCTTGAAGAGAATTGTCCTCATCCTGGGGGGCCAACATGAAAAGGAAACACCTTCAAAAAGATATAACATGCGCAGGGTCTTGACTTACTTGGCCTAGGTCTGTTAAAAATATTCGAATGTCCATTCAACCGTCCGTATCCATATTCGAAATTAACGGATATTAGTCGTATCTGAAAATATTCGGATATATCCGTATTTGTATCCATTGCCTAAAATTTTGGATATGGATATAGTAGTATCCGCATCCGAAAATTTTCCGCATTTATGTAGAATTTTGGATATAATTATTTATATAAATCATATATTGTATAGGTATTAAATTATATATAAAAATAAAATTTAAAAATTATACGCTATATATTAAAACTTTAGGCTATGCTGGAATATTTGAAATAATTTCACTCATGAATTTTAATTTTTTTGCATTAATATAACAAATTCACATATATGAAGTAATGAATTCGGAGACCGAATTAAGATTGCGAATAATAGATACAATAATATCTCGATATTATATATGTATCATAACTATTAAAGAAGATACCGGATATCCGAATATCCCACTGATACCTGACGAATGCGGATGCGGATATTCATTTTCAGCATGCGATAAAATTCGAATCCGAATATCTGCATCAACATAATAATCGGATGGGAATACAGATGTACCAATATCTGCATCCGAATATCCGAATTGACGGGTCTTGCATTGTAGCATGAGACATCAATTAGTTTGATCTTCACAAACTTGTGCACAATTGTAAATTTACGTGAGGCATAATTTTTTCTTTTTTCTTTAGTGAATTCTATGCACAAATTAATAATATCATTTTGGAACTATATTATACAATAATTAAAGTAGAAAATGCACAATTAAGGAGACGATCGTGAAGGAAGAGTTTTGCACGTACACTCCAATATCTCTATTGTTGAACAGCAATAGTATTGGTTGATATGGTTGCAGACACATAATAGATCAGATCATTCTAACACAAATCTTATTTGAAGTTGATTTAATTATTTTAATAATCTTTACAATAGATAATGAAAATTAAACAAAGGAAAGATAGAGGTTAAGTTACGTAAGTGTACGGGTAAAGATGAAGTGCATAGACTGATAAATACTTCGAGAAACGTTTTTAAGAGTTAAAAGTCTTAAAACGTATCCACCAAAACAAATGAACAAATATAATTTAATATGACTAATTAAAAGTCAGTAATTTACACGATAATTTAATAATAATCCACATTAGATAAATAACAAGTAAAACCATTCACATTCGGCTGTCAATGGTCGAATTGTTTTTCCAAATCAATGATATATATATATATATTCGAACTCAAATTTGATAAGGAATGTATATAATAAAATTCGACATAATAATTTATAAGATTTATGCTTTTTAAATTTTATTCGAGTTTTGTGGATATTTGGAGTGATCCGGTGATAAAATTTGACACGGTTATTTTTTTGTTTAATTATTCTTTTTTAATTTTGAGTTGCATATAATATACATCATATAACAATTTGTACAAGATTTGACTTTTGAGTTTTTTACTGTTTTGTTGTACATTGACTTTATCCACGTTAGATATTTGGCTCATCACAATGACATAATCACATATTATTACATTTGACATTTTTTTTCCCATCGATTTTTAGTATGCCAATTGTATTTGAACTAATTATTTTAAGGTTGGCGTCCAATGTCAATAATAAAGAATAGATATTAAGCCAGCATATAATATTACATGTCATTTAAAAGTCTTTGCTAATATTGTATAAGATTATTATTATTATTATTATTATTGACATTTAAATTCAGATCTTTAAATGATCAGAATATTTTATTTTATATTCAATTTTTCATTGATTAATTGAATATTTAAATTGATTCAGAATTTTAAAATTTAAATTGAGTAAAAATCAAATTCGGATTAAAGTCTAACAACCCTGGGAACATATTGCTCAATTGAGTTAAACCCATTCTCAAATGAAAGAAGATGGAGCCATCCTCCACCAAAAATTGAAGAGACGTTAACTAGAAAATCACCCGCAATTGTACTTGTATCCCATTGTGATTGGATCCCATTTTGGTCGGTGCCTCCTATACTCCACCGTCTCATGACCGTAATCATCGGAGAAATATAAATTTCGTTTCTTATTTGATATTTGATATGACTTTATAACATTTGATCTCTTACAATCTCATCCACTTGTTTGATGAAAATTGCTCTTGATGATTATATATATTTGATTAATTACGGAAATATTTTGATTTAATACACTTTAGTCATCACCATTTTTCAGATGAAATGGTATCATCGTTTCTTTTTTACATGATAGGTTCAGGTTTGGATAATATGCACTGATAGCATGGGGTTGTTTATTTGTCATGATCTAACGAATGGTAATTTATAAGATTTGACTTGTGTTTAGTTGAGATAATATAATTTATACAATAATATTGATGTATACAATAATATTGATGTATAATTTAAATGTAATTGCTTGTCTTTATTAAAAAAAAAAAATCACTTATTCAACAGTTACAAAAAGTACAATATTCAAAGTTAAAGAGACACAAGGGCAAAATCACCCAGTAAATATGTAATATTATCATTGTAAATATTTAATCCTGCACAAACAAGGAGGGTCATGTAAATCCTATAGAGCGGGCTTGACATTACTAGGGGACCGACCTATCACCTTAAATTATTGTACCGAACACACCATTGAGAAAAATGTGAGGCATTTTGGATCCACAAATCAGATCACTTTGGATTTATCATTTCATTTCACGGATGCATATAAAGTTTTTTTATGAAAAAATATTTAACATATTTAATAAATTTATTAAATGAAACAGGAGATAAAATATATTTCAAAATAGAATATTTGAACTAAAAATGAGGTTAAAAATTGCAAAACAGGGTTTAGTATGGTATCTAATTTAACACAACAAAAGTAAAGAAAATCAAAAATGGCAAACAATGCATTTTAGTTGCTAATTTTGTGCCTCCACTTTCTTAATTTAAAAAATCAACTTGAGAGTACAAAGATATATATAGTACAATGATATATATGAACTAATTGGGATTCTTTATTTCAAAGTTATGGTTCATCTTTTATTCTTTATATGGATATACGCCAACTATATAACATCTTTTTTTTTTTAATGTACATAAAAATATAAGGTTGTGGATACCATATATTTGGTAAACATTCATATAATGAAATAAGAGATGAATGTAAATTGAAATAAAGAGTCTCGAGTGTGAACCGGTTGCCCAAGGAATGAAAACACATCCCATGAATCCAAAAACCTAATCATTCAATTCCTTGCTTTTACCCAATTGTTTATAATATGAACATAAGAAGATCCTCCTACTTCTATCGCTCTCTTCTCCATTTCTCCAAACTCTCGTGCCCTTTTTCTTCTGTCACACCCTTCTTTCCTCTAATCTATAACCCTCTCAACTTAATCCCATCCCTCATCACCATATTTTCAAGATTTTCTTCCACTCCCAAACGAACCACGCCCTTAGCTCCATCTGCCATGCCCTTCTTCAGTATTGGGCCACTAATTTCTCATTCCAAAATTGCCCTACGAAAATTGGCCATGTTATCATCGCTAAACCTGTAGAAATCCCTGTTTGCATAAAAAAGAAAAGAAAAAACATGGAGATGCATCAAGTCCTTTTCTTTCTTTTTTATTTTTTATTTTTTATTTTTATTTTTAAGGTAATTGGGCTTCCGCATTGAAATAGCTGACCAGATACACAATGCAATCAATTTGTGAGACCAATAATTTATATTTACATCAATCACAACTAAAGGGCTGGATGGATCTCTATGTATTGTAGTCACATACTTTAAAACATTAATATTCTAGTAAGCTTGTCTAACTAGATACCTTATTTCTGCAACACATATTTGGGCTTCCTTAATGAGATAGCTGACCCATATACAATTTTAGATAACATGTAAGACCAATAAATGAATTTTTCTTAATAATACCTTCAATAGTCGAATTTCATTTACAATGCGTTAGAAATCCACCAATCGAAGAATGCAATAAAATTAGCACTTGAGGGGCCCATCCTTGAAGTAAAAGGCCTCTTTCTTTTATTCTTCCTCAAACTTCTCATCCAAAATCCATCTCTCTCTCTCTCTCTCTCAATCTTCTTTTACGACTAGAACAAATGTATAACCTCATGATTTGAGGCCTAAAGCAAGCTTAATGAATTGGGCATGTGAAATGCAACTTAAGCTTCCAAGATAGGCATAAATTACAGAATTTGGCTTCTTCTCATCAAGCCATTTTAAGCACTTTTTACTATCTATCGAAGACTAATTTTCTCTTTCAGCTTTGTCTAATTCGTTGTTGTTGCAAAGGCATAATGGTCAAATACTCGAAACTTTACCTAATGGCAGGAAAATTAGGGAAATATATCAAATTTTATTCCATAAAATGTTGCTTGAGAATTTTATTCATGCCAAAACCAAATAAATTCATGATCTCATGCACATATATAAGATAGGATTCGTAAATTTTACAAAATTGAAGCACTTCTCTTGCTACGTTAGGAACTTCTAATAAGTTTCAATTACACCCTCCCTACCCATTACCTTGGTTCATTAGGAATTTCTAAGCTTCATTTATGTTTTCTCCCACCCAGTCCAAGCACACCCTCATGCAACGTGGACGCTTCTTGGGGCTGTCGAGCAATGGTACTCACACATGGATTGCATCTTTGATTATATTAGAATTACATTTTAATACCATCGCAAGCCCAAGCTGTCTCTGGTAAACCACTAGTAAACCAATTAATAAAAGAGAAGATATCCTACAATTGTCGACTTAACACCCTTCCCTAACCATGTTACACTTACCGAATCCAAGGCTAACTTATATGTTCATTCAATTTAATAGGGCCACTAATTAATACGGCTTGTCAAAGAGCTTCTAAATATACGCTCTAGCAGAACACAATACAGGCTTGTACTTTTAAAGCTCCTTTACTTAGCTAGATGGGATAAAAAGATTATTTAAAGAATGTGTGATTAAGTGAAGGATTTGATTGTGTTATATTCATAATCTAACATTTACATAGGTAGATGAAATGAGTGGGATAAATTTGACTTTCCCAAAATGCCTTCCAACTCCAAAAGTAAGTGGAAAAAGTCGAATTAGAATTTTAGGGGTAAACTCGGTATTTTGAACAGCAAAATGAAAGTGGGCTGCAAGGATTATTTTCTCACACCATGGAGGTGTGATTACAAATCATGCAAAATTCAAAATTTGTACTGGGCCGACAAATAAACCCAGGCCACATTCAAGAAAAGTAAACAACCTATTGGGTCTGATTAATAGTAAATCAAGCCTATTCAAGCAATGTAAACAAGCTCTTAAAATATTGATATTCCATAAGTTTATTTAACAGAATACCTTGTTAAAACACACAATTAATACAGTCTCAATTTTACTAACATTACCTCATTTCACCCTTGGAAAAGCTTCAACGTACTCCTCTCCAGCTCTTCAAAGGTACTTACCATAACCCCATACGCCAGTTTCTCAGTTTTCCTTACTTCTTCACGAAAATTATTTACGTCCATGGATCCTGGATTGAAAATCCCCGGAAGTAGAACTCCAATTTTATCAGGTGAATCAGGAAGAAAAAAAGGCTCGTTTGAAGGAACTCTATCAGGAATCTTGGAAATGTATAGTTTTGGCATTTAGTTGTGTAAAACAGCTCTTTCCATCGAAAATTATCCTCAGAATCTGTTTCAGCAGTCCATGATATATGCTTGTCACAAATTATTCTACTGGGACCAGGATTCATCTCTTTTAACATCTATTTCGCAGGTTGTTGTAGCATTTTTATTGCAAGATAAAAGTTTCCGATTAAGTTGTAAGATGGAAGACAATCAGCGCTTTCGCATCCCGGCGGCAGTCCGGCTGCTTCACAGGGAAATTTGATTTGGAGGAGGCGGAGAGATAGTCCTGAGTCCTGACGCAGCAGCGCCATGGATTACTCAACTGAAGCGGACGGCGAAGTGCGTGACTATGATTGTTGCGCTAACGCCGCGTTTGGCTAACAGTTTGCCCATGTCTATCATCGGGATTATGTGTCCTGGGGCCATCAAAATTCAAAAGTAGGATTAAAATGAAGCTTAGCGAGGCCATCGTTTTTCAGTGTTTAAGGAATTCCGATGGTTTTTCACTACAAAAAATTCTGACATAAGAAACAAAAGAATATGTGACAATATAAAAATTATCACTAATATTAAGTCAATTATTTTTGTTCTGTCACTAATTATATGTTTTTTGTGACAATAATTTTTGTATTGTCAATTTGTCACCATATAGCTCATTAGTAATAAAAAAATAGTATTTTTGAATTATTACTATAAACAATTACTGATATATAATCTAGTGACAACTTTTAGTGACAAGATTTTAATTGTCATTAGATAGTCACTATACATGTGTTACTAATTGTCAATTGTGACAACATAAACACATTGTTGTGATTATTAAATTTGCTAAAATATTTTCTTCTAACATAACATAATTTTTCTTTGTCACTATCTATATTGAATTAGTGACAATTTTAATTACATTGTCAATTAATTTTTTGTCATTTTCGTTATATTTCCTTGTAGTGTTTGTTACCTGCGTAAGGGAATTTGCCTGCTTGATTAAGCGTATTATCCCCTTTGTGTTATGAGATTATGGGACAATTACCTCTAGACATATTACATATCAGGTTTGATTTAATTATAAAAATTCTTTTAAAATTTGAGAATCACAATAATATTTATTGTTGTTATTTGAAAAATTTATCGGATTTCTGTTTATAATGTAATTAGACTGTTTTAAAAATCTAACATGTGATCGAAATATTAAATTTTGAATTATGTTTTCTGATTCATGTGGTCCAATGTTGTATTTGTATTTTTTGTTTCATGTAATAGGTGTGTTAGTCTTACACGCAGCTCTCACTGTCATTAGGAATTCAAGATCAAGATATCAGAAGATTCATCCTTGGGGGTGTATAGACCGACTGGGGACAATCTACCACTAATTTCTCCATAAATTTGAACGATCTGTACCAGAAATTACTTGAATTTTTCATTTGTAATTTCCTTCCCGAGATTATGCAGCTTGGCTTAGGTTTCATGTCATCAAACACTTGTCGAACTTCTTTCTGCAACAAAGAAATTTGAAGCCATATCCAACGAAGGAAGAGTATCCAAATTCTCACAGCCTTCCGGCAACCCAGATTCAACAGATGGAAAACGGACTTCAACTAGTTGAATTCGAAGCCCAGTTCTTACGGCGCAATCAATCGTTGAACCAAATCGATTAACGTTTTGCGGTGTGGTGATTATGGAAACGATCACGTTTCGCTGTGCGAGCAATTTGGCGATGTCTATCATGGGGATCATGTGGCCTGGGGCCATGAGAGGGAATAAGATGAAGTGGAGCTGGCTGGATTGGGTGGCCATGACGATAATGGAGAATGTTCTTTGAGATACTGAGATTAATCCATCTGTTAGTGATTTATTAATACTCAATGACTGTCACAAACTGACAAAAACCTGGAGAAATGGGATGCATTTTGGTAAGGTTTACAAGCATGATAAGAACGATACGTTTGTGGTGCAAGTTGGTGGCTTCTTGGGCGAATGGCAATCATATTGCTTGTTGAGTACGTCTATCAATGCTTTGATGATATGTCTCTGGGCCCAACTTTAATAGTTTGGTATTAGTCCCACATTTGTAGAACGTTTGAGAGAAAAAATTATTTGTAATATATATTTTTCCTTTTTGGTCTTTTGTTTGAAGAGTATTCTAGTTAAATTCTTGGACCTTGTTTGATAGGGGGTTAACGGTAAATTACGGTAGATTAACTATCATAATCCCATGTTTGTTTGGAAGGTTATAGTGATTGGGCCAAGGCAGATTAACTCCGAGTCTGCACTGTTCATAAGATTATAGTGGATTGAAATCTCACCTAGAGGGTGAGATTCAAATCCTAGATTTGCACTTTTGTACGTGTGTGTTAATGCTGCTGCCCTAACCATTACAAGAAAAGTAAGTGATTACGCCAATTCATTGAAATATGGCATGCTACAAGTGAATATTTGTGACAAGAAATGGATCTGAATTTTAGGATGACTGACCCCTTTAATCTAGTTCATATAATGTCTTTTTCGGGAGCTAGAGGAAACACATCCCAGGTACATCAATTAGTAGGTATGAGAGGATTAATGTCGGACCGTCAAGGACAAATGGTTGATTTACCGATGCGTGTGTTCTTGCATGGAAGCGCAAAAAAGTTACAGGATTTAAAAAGAAAAAATAAGAAGGAGATGCATGGTGGCACCTGATATTTGCATAGGTGCTCATATTTTTATTGTATTTAAAGATATTGAGGGATATTATACACATCGAATGCCATAACCAACTTAATCCAAATCATCCAAAATAATAAACAACCAAAGTAAGTCAATAAGACCTATAATAACATTCAAAGTAAACAAGATACCAAATCTATATTATAAACAAAACACCAAATGTATATTACAAATTTAAACCATTGATAACCCTAAACCCGCGTTATGCTCAATAGCCAAAGTAAATATGGCCCTCATTCTTTTAACAATTATGTGCTATGAGAAAATGCTTGTTCACTAATGAAAATTTTGTAATGAATAAAGTTTCACTACAGATAGAAGGCATTTATGATAGATTTGTGCATAAATGAATGATAGCAATTGTGATGAATTTGTATAAGTTTCTATAATAATTTTTCGATTAATGATGGAAAATTCCATCACAAAAGAAAGTAATATGACAAATTTCAATTACTTTATAGAAATAATGATATATACTGGATTTGTGAAAAAACAAAATCTAGCCCAAATCCATAATAGTGACAAATTTGATTAAATTTGTGATAGATTTTCCACTAGAAAATTATTATTTTGCATCATAAAACTAATTGGTGACAAGAAATATGTTAATGGTTTTTTGTAGGACAAAATCCATCACAGA
This sequence comes from Handroanthus guayacan, assembly GCA_014898755.1. Classification (NCBI taxonomy): domain Eukaryota; kingdom Viridiplantae; phylum Streptophyta; class Magnoliopsida; order Lamiales; family Bignoniaceae; genus Handroanthus; species Handroanthus guayacan. The sequence continues at coordinate 619,365 of JACFYI010000900.1, read as the reverse complement.
CCCATATTAGCAACGGATTTAATTAAATGTAATTTTTCCACTAATAAATGAACATTTCATCGTAATATTGACAATTGAATTACACATTCACAAAGAACTAAAATTATAAAATCTTAAACTTTGCAAAAAAAGATATTATAAATTTCAAAGTTAAAAAAATAAAAAATAAAAAATAAGGATATATTTTCCTTAGAATTCCTAGAGAATTCGCATACTTATCAAGACACCACGACCTTTAAATAAATCATTACATCCTTAAAGTTAGTTCAGTTAACGAGAAATTTACCGTAATATCTACTTATAATACTTTAATAACCATATTAGATTTTCACATAGTGTAATTATAGTGTTCTGCAAATTTCACTAAAATTTTTTGTCAACTGAACTATCGATGGAGGATGTAACAATAATTATTTATTATTAATAGCTCTAGGCGGTGTTGAATTGATTATCCCTTGTTATTTTCACTCTTTTCTTTGTATTACATTGGTAGTGCAGAACAGCTGAACAGAGCACATAATCTGCCAAACTTTAACGTACGTTAGGGGCATTTCCCCAGCCAACCTATTAGGTCTCATCGTCATTTCCCTGTCACCTCCCGCCACAAGATAACAAAATCTTGCATAAATCTTAACCACATCTATAATCCACTTGTCTGAACGAGACTCCTCAGAAGCCTGCCTTCGTAGCTCTTTCCAAAGTAAAATCCTTTCCCTTTTGGTTTTGCCAACCCAAACTTGGAGGCTTCTAGCACAAGTTTTCTGTTTAATTTTGTCATGTCCTAGACCCACAGAATGTTCTAATTTGTCTATCTAAATATAACCACTAAGGGACCAGTTAAAATCATCCACAGATTTTCATCGACAGGATAACACCTTGATATGACGCAGGCTCTTACATCATTTGCAGACATCCCAAGTACTATAAACATCCAACAGTGCTAGATTTAAATGCAGTTGTAAAACATCATAATTAAACTCACTTATCTCGTCCTGCAGTTAGAATGGCCAACCAAGAAAAGCAACCTCATTTTGTTCTGTTTCCGTTCATGGCCCAAGGCCATATGATTCCCATGATGGACATCGCTAGATTATTGTCCAAACGTGGTGTTCTTGTCACGCTTTTAATCACTCCCCAAAATCGAAACAGATTCAAAACAGTGATTTCTCGTGCAATAAATTCCGGTTTAAGCATTCAAGTTTTCAACCTCAAATTTCCTTCTGCTGAAGCGGGGCTTCCAGAAGGTTGCGATAATTTCGATATGCTGCCTACAATTGATGATGCGCTTAAGTTTTTCAAAGCTGCTTCCATGTTAAAAGATCAGGTTCAGGAATTGCTTCAAGAGCTTAAGCCTTTCCCCAGCTGCTTAATTTCTGATATGTGCTATCCATGGACGACAAAGGTTGCTCAAAATTTGCATATTCCAAGAATTCTATTTCATGGGTTTGGTTGTTTTTCTCTTATATGCATGCATATGTTGGCAACTTCAAAGGATTTTGAAGCTATAGCTTCTGATACAGAGTACTTTGTGGTGCCTGGTT
>JACFYI010000900.1:584210-607099 GCA_014898755.1 Handroanthus guayacan | reverse complement strand
AATTTTTTATTCAATTGCTCTGTAAGTTAGTAATAACTGCTCTGTAATTAGCATTTCAGATAGAGGAAAGAGGGATTTCTATCGGAATGATTACCTCAACACCTCCTAAAGCTTTATATAATTATTAAAATATTTTCTTGAATTTGAATAATTGCTATTATACCATTTGGAGTTTAAATAGTTATTATTACATTCCTAAAAATTCTAAACATTACAAATAGATCCCTTCAATAAATGGGTATAATAGTGATTATGTGGTTGATTCATGAGATATAATAATAATTATGCATACATTTAATGAATGTAATGATAAATTTCAAGGGATATTTTTATAATTATTCCCATTTCTAAATTATGTGCCTAAAGCGTGTCTAACATTGGCAGATCATGTGCCCACCGAGATACTAGTTCCGGTACCACCAGTTTTTTTTTTTAATACATACCACTAATGTAATACAAAGAAGAGAGTGAATAACAATAGACTTGAGTGAGTGGTGTTTGCATTAAGAGGGTGTTTGGCTAAGCTTATTTAAAACATCTTATGAGATCCTATATCTTATAAGATATTTTTGGAGCTTATAAAATGTTGGATCTTATTTTAAAAATAAGTTGTTAAAGTGTTTGGATAAAATAAGATCTTTTAGCTTATAAGATATTAGTAATGATAATGTTGTAATTAAAATGATTAAAAATGAAGGTAGATGTTAAGATCTTAAAAATAAGTTGGGAGCTTATTACTTTTCTAAAAAGAGCTTATAAACTTCTAACATCTTATTTTTTGAGTTAATAAGATCTTTTTTGAAAAATTTTACCAAACACTTCATGATATCTTATAAGCTCTTAAATATCTTATAAGATATTTTTAAAAGCTTATAAGCTCACCCAAACACCCTCTAAATTATACAAACACATAATTTATTACTTTTGTTCAAAGTTAGAAAAAGTATATTATAATCAAAAGTAGTTAGTGGTTAGAGACCATCAAATTACTCACTATAAGCCAACAACAAGTAATGATATTTAGAATTATAATCACCTATTTTTGTTAAGAATAATTTATAACATCATAGATTATTATTAATTAATTTTATAAAACTTACAATAAAAATAGAGTTTCCACAATCAAAAATAATTTTCAGCAACTCATAATCAGATAAGTATTTTTCACAATTAGTTGCAAATACACCACTATAGGCTGCAGCAGGTGGATTATGAATAAAAATAGGGATGCTCACTGGCTTAGTTCGAGTCCCTATGATAGTAGAAGAATGGCATCGATTTGCCTGCAATAAATAAAAATGGTTGTATACATCCAGAAATAGTAAAATTATTAACTCTTACCATATTATTTCAAAGGTTATTAATATATCTCTTCTTAATGTTGTAACAAAAAACACAAAGAGAAGTAGTGAACTAACTAGTTTTGTCCCAGTTTAAGTTTTTCTTGAAAAAGAATTAAATTGTTTTTATTAAAGAAGCATTTTGTCTCAGATATCTTGGTAATACTTGAAGGATCTACGAGTAATGTTTGTATAGTTAGAAGAGTGTTTTCCTGAATAGATAGAGTAAATGTTGTATTTTAAAATTTGGCGGGGGTGATGAATATAACAGAAAATGACTGGTAGGGGAAATAATCATTTTGTGATAATAATAATAATAATAATTTCAATTATATGCTCACACTATAAAAAAAAATAAAATAAAATATCACTAATTATATGTATTTAGTGAACACTAATTCGTTTTGTCACTAATAGCATGTTTTAAGTAACAATAATTTTTGTTTTATCAAAATATAGTAAAATAGTGCAAAAGTAGTGTTTTAAATTGTCACTATAGATCATTAAATAATATATGTATAGCGACAACAAGAATTATCAGTATAATTTGTTATAAGATTTTCATTGTCACTACATTTTGACTATACATATATCACTTATTGTCGATAGTGACAATTTAAACACAATTTTTGCTACTATCAAATTTGTTAAAATCATTATTGTGCCGAAATATAATGTTTTCTCACCTTTTATATAGAAGCTGTCCCAAATTTCATATTTCCATTTCGTATATTATTAATAATTTTTTTCTTTTTCTTGTAGTGTTAGTAGGTGTCAAAAATTCTCATAATTCTGGAGGTCATGCATTTGATTCCTATCAATGTGTGGCACTATTTTTCTATGGTATGAAATGTTGTTTAGGGTTTTTCTACTTTGTCGCAAGTTGTTGAGGACTTAGCTTGTTATTGTATTGATATTTAATTATTATTGATGTATTGTTTGAATATTATAATTGTTTCTCATCAAAAATATATATTAAAAATTCAATTGAATTGTTAAGTTTTATGGAATACTATATTAAAAGGAAAATAATAATACTGCATTACCAGTAATTCTGTTCCAAAATGGTACTTTATCTCTTATTCTGTTTTATGAATACATGAAGTGTAAAAAGTATTTCATTGTAAAAACATAAACTTATGAATGTGATACACTTGATATACATCTCATGCAATAGAAATATATGAGATAAGTCATGAAATGAAATATATGGTCCACAATGATTAATCCTACACTTCTGCACGCCAAAGTAGAAAATTCAACCCAAAAAAAAGAAAAGAAAAAACCCACGAAACCACAATGCAACGATCTCATATCTCAATAATCAAACTCCCAAAACAGGATTTTCAACATCAAATTCTCATTTTCTAACAACCTTATAACTCAATCCCATTCAACATTATTCCAACAATCTACGGACAAAAAGTAATAACAAAGTTCCCTCCAGTAGGACATGTGAACGTACTAGACTGATCATCAAAAGCATAACTATAAGCCTGAGGACACTGCCTCTTAAACACTTGCGAATAGTTCGTCGGCGTACAAGTCGCCGGCGAACTATAGCCACCAGTGCAACAATACCTCGCTTCCTTAAAAACATCACATGCACTTCTACAACCTATGACCGCACCACTTGGTCCTCTAACAGCCAATTCATTTGGGCAACCATGGTCAATATCTGCCGGGCAGCTCGTGGCGACGCAGCCTGGCCCATCGGGCCGGCCCAATATGGGTAAATTGAACCCGTCAACAAGACTAATGTCGTAGAAATCTCGGCCAGCATCGCCCGCGAGAGTTATTTCGAAAAGAGATGCGGGAGGAATTGCGCCAGCTCCATTGCATTGGATTTGGCCCGAATTGCAGTCTCCACTTAGACAAGTGAATCGGCCCGAATTTGAGCAGAGGTATCGGGCCCATATTCTTCCGGACCATGGAGAGGGGACTGTAAGAGTTGTTTGCGTTTTGGACTCCAATTGAAACCCTGTTGCAATTGGAGCACCTTTCGAAGTTACTGTGGCTGGCCAAATTGTGAATCCACAGTTGTTTTGGACAGTAAATGTAACCGAATGGCCCCCTGCAAGATTAACGTAATTTTTAAGATTAATGTGTTATTATTTTTCTAGCATTTCTTGCTTTAAATCGACATGTTTTTTTTCCGGAGTGTGGACTCTTAGATTGCTTAATGTCCAACACCAAGATCATTTTCCCAAAAAAGAATTTATATGAGTAATGTTTTTGTGCAAAAATTTAAAGAAGCTATTTTGTATATCGTTTAAAATATTTATATCTTGTATAAGAATCACATTGTTACTTTTCACTATAAGAAAACACTGTATCCACCAATGTATGGAAAAATTTATCATAAATTTAATGAAATCCATAAAAAAAACATAGTATTGATCAACTATGTTTCGATACACTTTCATTAGCATATGCCTTGTTACCACTTAGTTCTATGTTCATGGAATTAAAGTCCGTCATATAACTAACTTTTGTGATGAAATTTCTATTATAAATTAAAAAGTTGTTGTAAAAATTTATTACAAGGCCATCATAACTACCCTCATCACATATTTTTTGCTCTACTTTTAAATCTGTTAATAATCCGTCACTTATGTAATCTATTTGTGATGAACTCTTATCCCTCAAATTTTCTATTACTGAAAGGATTTTTTTCGTGTACTATTTATTTTCATATAAACTACTGATAATTCTTTTGCTAAATTTTTTAGAAGCTACTTTGTTGGAACTTGGTAATCGTGAATAAGTATATTTAACCAATTTCAAAGAAATATCTTCTATAAAGTTTATCAAATTAATAAAAGGTATGTAGTAATTTTGTGAAAATAAAAGTAGCAATTGGATTCTTATAAATATATAGTTTAAATACCTCAAGAATTGCAGATTTCAAAATTTTTTGATAGAATGACGGTGGTGTTGGGTAATAAGTAATTAATTAAATAGATCCTACTAAACAAAAAACAAAAACTTCTTGGGTGAAGCCTTGAATGTAAAAGCATATAGCGTCGAAAATTGATAAAACATATTTACATAAAACATAAAATAAATTAAAAGAGTGTCGAATACACCAAATTAATTTCATCATGCTAACAAAGCTTTTTTTTTTTGGCTGGCTAACAAGTATAATTTATGTGTCCTAAATAGCAAAAAATATACTTACCATAAAGAAATAGTAGTGTAAGAATAAAGGAAGGTAGAATTTTAGTTGCCATCAGAAATTTCTGAAGTTGTTTTGACGTTGTTTTTTTGCAGCATTAGATTTTACTTCGGATAGCGATTTGCATAATCTTTCAAATTTATTTAATGTTTGTTTGATTTAATGATGAGATCTAAGGACATTTAAGGACCTATTTATTAACTTCAAACTTGAAATTATTGCAATATCTGCACGAAATTTCCCAACATATTTAAGGGGTAATAGAAATTAATTGTGTTAGTCGTGTTATTATTTTTACATATAAAGAATGATTCGACATTCGAGTGAACATGGAGTAAGAAAGTTTGGTCAATGGGTGCATGCAATATTTAGCTTGCATATTGAGATATATATTAACGCTAAGCATTTAATATTTTTGGGCAAATTGCATTAATGGGTGCGTATTTAAGATATTAAGATATACTAAGCATTAATAGTATGTTTAGAAATAAAAATTTGAATTTGAATTCGAACTTAACTATAACAATAAGCTAATTAATTTACAAGAGAAAAGAAAATTAATGACAACATATTAAATGATAACATGAAATTTGTCTATTATATATATATATATATGCACACACACACGCATAAACACACTATATTAGTAACAAAGAATTTTTTTTTTTTGTGACAATATACAGTAATTTTATCGATTAAACTTAACAATGTCAAAATTGTTTTAAATTATCATTGCTAACAGTTAGTGATCGTATATTTATAGACAACTCGTAACAATAACACAAGTCACATCATACATGTGGTATTAATTGTCAATATTATGATTTAAAATACTAAGTTTTACTACTACATAGGGATTTTGTGGTAAAATATTATTTGTCAGTATCAGTACATGATGACATGATGGAAGCCAATGCCACTCGATGGTAACATTTTCTTCATTATCACTTAATTTTTTCCACAGATATTATGTTCTTTTTAGTGAATTGTCATATATAATTAATGAATAGTGGCACCTTAAATACAACAAAACCACTGTTAGTTTAAAACTAAAATTTATTAAGAATGACGTGAATAATTTGGTGACAATTTGTCATTACCACTTAATATTTTTCACTAACTTTATTTCACTCAATGACACATGAAAGAGCAAAACATGGACTTGGTTCGTTTGGGAAACACAGGAGGCAAAAACTAAAGCAATAATTGGTATTCTCCAAAAAAGAAAAGAAAGATTAAGGCATACAACTATTTTCTGGATGAAGTGGCACCGCCTTCCCTTCTTATAGGAAATGTGCGTGTTCAATTCCCATTGTTAGGATGTGGATTTTTATATACTGTATAATAGTATTTATTTACGGTACTGTAGTTTAAGAGAATTTATTTTAGGGTATAGTTTGATCATTATATATGTATTAATGTAATGATATTAATATAATGATTGAATATTATCACTTTTATTTAAAAAATGAAAAAAAAAAAGGGAAAGAAGAAGAATGAAAAACGTAAAAGGGAAGATAACAATTGTCAATCCTTGCCAACGGTCTACTTCATTTCCATCACCAAAATTCAGGTCATAATTCCTCGACACCAGTGAAAATTTACCCGACACAATTATCACACATTTTCATTGTTTCATTAATTAGCAATACTAAAAATATGTCGTATAACAAAAGAAGGACAAGTATGGCTTAACACTTACATGCAATATTGTGTTGTAATTCAAGAATGCCCTAATGACAATATCAAGAGCAAAATCTGTTTCCTTATCCCTTTTGTTTTTCCTTTATTTTCTTGTGCCTAATATTGATGCCCAGGGGAAAATCAATATGATACGGAAAGGATATCCTCGCAGGCCTGAGTACGGTCCAGGCCCTTGGAAGAATGCTCATGCAACTTTCTATGGAGGAGCCGATGGCTCCCAAACAATGGGTACATGCATATGCATGCTATCCAACATTTATTTTGAATTCTATAATTTTTTCGGAAAAAGTGAATGTATTCTTTTTCATTTATTATTGTCGTGATTATGAGAATGAATATTGTTAACTTACTTTTGGTTTTAGGATTTCCATGCTTGAAAAAAAAAAAAAAAAAAAAAAAGAAAAAAGAAAAAAGATGGATAATATAAAGGGGGTGTTCGAATCATCGATCCTATATATGTAGCCCCTTTTGCCGTGCAAGGCGTCTAATATTTAGATTGCTCTAGTAATTAAAGGTTGAGAAATATACTGTTCGATCAATTAATATGTACAATTCATGAATCTAAGCCTGTCTTGATGCATAATTATTCTTGAAACATGAATTAAAGTAGTAGCTCTTGTAGCCCCTTACGGCCATGGGGAAAAAATCGAACCATATGGGAGAGCCAGGATTGGTAAAACGGTACTCATTATGCAGTTGCTTAACAATATTATCACAACCCGTCGGGACAATCACGTATTTGGCAGAATGGAGTAATGTAATTTACTGGTGGAGGAGAATGATCTTTGCATGAAAATGTTTTACCCAATCCACAACCCGTTTTGTTGACCCGAACACGCCCCATATATTCTTGTCCATCCCCGAATTACCGTAACCATCTTCATGCTTAGATTCACCCAACTCTAATGAATATAAAGCTTAAATATTTTGAACATGATCTGTTTATTAACTTGTAAAATTATTTTCAACGCATTAATTCAAACTTATTTAATTGAAAGAATTCGCACAGGTGGAGCCTGCGGCTATGGCGATCTCAACGAACAAGGCTACGGCTTACAGACGACGGCGCTGAGCCAAGTCATGTTCCAAGATGGCGCAACGTGCGGCGCTTGTTACGAAATCCAATGCGTTAATGACAGCAAATGGTGCAACCCCGGGCAGCCTTCTATTTTCGTTACCGCCACCAACCTCTGCCCGCCGAATTACCAGCTGCCCAGCGACGCCGGCGGCTGGTGCAATCCGCCGCGGGAACATTTCGACTTGTCTCAGCCGGCATTCCTCCAAATCGCGCAGTACAAATCCGGCATTATACCTGTCCAATATCGAAGGTATTAGATTATAGAAACAATACTATTTGCTAAAACAAGTGGGGGATTAACTAAGGGGTGTTTGCAACAACTTTACAAAAATACTTTTCAACTTTTAGATTTAACTAAGTTGTTTTGTAGTGTTTGGAAATATATATTACTTTTGCTTCTAATTCTCTAAAATAAAGGTAAGGAAATTTAAAAGTTAAAATTGGTCCCCTCACAACATTAACGACTTTTTGGTGCTTTCAACTTTTATTTTCAAATACTTTCAACTTTCACTAAAGCTTTCTCTATAATTTTTTCCTATAAATTCTCACTTTTCCAAAAAGCAGAAGTTCTTGCAAACACCCATAAAAGATAAATGGCACTTTAACTCTTGAATTATTAATTTTAGTATGTTATTTCTTAAAAACATATCACCTCTCAACTTGACGTTATCGAAGTATTTTACCCTCCAAGTGAAAATAAATATGCAGTCAAAGGAATATCATCTGCAGAAAATTTGTTATTTCACCAAGTAAATAACAATAACATGCTAATTCTCTAACTACATAAATTAGTCTGAGAATTAACTCAAAATTTACAAACTTATTTCCTCACTGTATCTTTCATTTGAAATTTACTTGAGACACTCTCCACCTTGAAGGGTGAAGTACTTTAATAACCTTAAGTTGAAGGAACTAAATGGTTTTGAATTATTTTCTACGATAATGTGTTAAAACCAATAAATTTGAGTAGGTGAAATATCTTTTAACCTAACGAAAATATTGTACTTGGTTCAGGGTTCCATGCAATAAGAAAGGAGGAATTCGATTCACTGTGAGCGGGAACCCTTATTTTACCCTAGTATTGGTGTGGAATGTTGGAGGAGCCGGAGATGTAACGAGCGTGTGGGTGAAAGGTGATAAAAATGTGAAGAAATGGACACAAATGAAGCGAAATTGGGGACAAAAATGGGAGACAAATGTTGTTCTGGTTGGAGAATCATTGAGTTTTAGAGTTAAAGCAAGTGATGGTAGAACTTCCACTTCTTTGGGTGTTGCTTCAAGGGACTGGCAATTTGGTCAAACATTTCAAGGCAAGAACTTCATGTAAATTAGGGATGGAAATAAGTTAAGCTGGTGTCAGGGACCCATGGCCTAGCATAGCCCAGTTTACCCAAAATGTAATATAAGAAAAACGGCCTGTTTATCCTCCTTCAGTCCTTTGTATAATAATTATATTTATATTACATATATATATATATATAATGGCATTTTATCATTCTTTATATAATAAAATAATTATATTTATACTACATATACAAGTGATGGTGGAACTTGGACTTCAACAATGGAGAAACCTGTGGCGCTTGCTATGAAGTCAAGTGTGCTAAAGGAAACAAAGGGTGCAAAACCAACCATCACTCTTTCTTACGGCCACCAATTTTTGGAATTGGTGGCCGTTTACAGAACATTTCCTTTTTCTTTTGGAATCATAAATATTGTTTGTAATTAAAATATGTTCGTTAAAATTTATGGAACTTGTGAATAGTGTGTACCATCTATGATTAAAAATTATAAAGGAGTGGATAGTTATCTCAACACTTATTGAAGTTTGGAAAAGTTATACAAAACATATTTTCTGGTTATAAAAAAATTACAATTACGCCCCTGTCTTTGATTTAACTGACAAAAATCCTAAACAAAACATGTGTAATGTTTCAATTAAACCCCTTGAGTAATTAAGTAGAACTATAGAACTTGTTAGAGGGTGTTTGGGTGAACTTGTAAGACGTTTAAGAAATTATAAGATGTTAAAATGTGTTTAGTAAAATTTTTTAAAAAATATTTTATTAGCTCCCAAAATAAGATATTAAGAGTTTATAAACTCTATTTAGAAAAGTAAGGAGATCCCAACTTATTTTTAAAATTTCCGCTTACACCTCCATTTTTTGCCATTTTAATTATAAAATTGTCATTACTAATATCTTATAAGCTAAAAAGATCTTATTTTATCTAAACACTTTAACAACTTATTTTTAAAATAAGATTTAACATCTTCTAAGCTCAAAAAACATCTTATAAACATGTTATAAGACGTAGGAGCCTATAAGATGCTTTAAATAAGCTTAGCCAAACACCCTTTTAATCTAATAGATGGAGGGTTATCATAATTTACAAAACCATAGGGTTGTTTATTTGAAGACCAAATCTCAAGAATTGTTGAGGGAATTATCCCCATAACAATATTAAAATTATAAAATATGAAAAGATTTTCAACTCACAGAGATTTGTCGACGGTGGCCTAGAACAGATTTTCAAGTTATTTCCGCACTAGTGCCAAAAGTTATTTGTCGACATATACTTGTAGTTTCCAAAACTTAAGACGACAGAAACTTCAGTGGGGCTTTCAGTAATTAACCCAATTACTTAGGCAAAATACATTCTGCGGCAGAACCTAAAGATTGAAGTGATTTGGGTTGTTTCTTTTAAAGGGAACCTCATTTCAACTCGGTAACAATTACAAATGTGGGAGGGGCTGGAGACATAACAAAGGTCGAGGTATGAGGCGAAAGAATGTCGTGGACAGGTTGAGTTGCAATTAATCGGGGCCAAAAATGGCAAACCAACGCGGAACTTGTAGGCCAAAAGCTGTCTTCCCAAATAACTACGAGTAATGGCAAAACCTTAACTTCCCAGAATGCTGTCCCTGAGAACTGGCAATTTGGTCGGACCTTTAAGGCAAACACTTCAGATGAAGAATATTTGGCAGGGGTTGCCATTTTCTACAGTCCCTTGTCCCAATCATTTGACCTCATTGGGTTGAATTAGTGTTTATCTGATGTTAACACGGGAGTAATGTCCTCCAGATATGCAGAGTGAGAAGCTTTAAGTATATATAGGACATATATATAATTCGCAATCTAGCAACATTATTTATCAAATGAATATACTTCTAAGGGCAAAATACTATATCCTTTTCCTTCCACGATATTTCAAAAGACACCGAGTTAGGAAAAACCAGTCGACATACTGCAAACTAGAATCCGGCAATATATCATAAGTAATTCAACCAACTGACAAATTTTAACAATAATACAACAGGCTGAATACACCAATATCACGGGCATCAGCAAGGTATAAATATTCATTTCATGGTTCCAAAAATTAGCATGTCGCAGACTAACCTAACTTTAAAGCTGCAACATGCGAGTCGTGACCTGTTATGCGCCTCAAGTTCTATTTACAACAACATTCAAGTAAACTCACCTATAACTGTGACCAAAATTTTAAGCTCAGGCGACAAAATTTTGCTATATACTAAAGCTAAAGCCCGGACAGCAGCAGCAAATGGGGCCTTTTCCTGCCCTGAATATTGAACTATATCGACAGTGGAGAACAGAGACTACTCGAAATAAAGGCGTGCTCGTACCTTTCCTCATCGAGGAGTAGAAGGATTTTCAGTCCTTTGCCCAATAAGTGTATCAAGAAAATTGACAAAGTTACGACCATACGTGTCCATTGTCCATTTTCTTTTGCTTCTTCTTTTTCCTCCTTTCTTCTTTAGCTTGTGTTTTCCCTTCAGTGAGTTGGGAATACTGTGCACGTATCTCCAATAATTTAGTTTTTGCATCTCGAAATGGTGCATCAGATTTTGCGGCCATCAATTGCTGGGATAATATAGAAGTAGGGTTAGCTCCTTCAAAATGAGTGAATCAGATGCCACAAATTGTGGGTGCAGATTAATTACCTTAAGATGATCCATTGCCGCTAAGTTGAACCCTAGGGTGTCTTTACATTCCTGTAACAACACAAACATCAATCATGATGAATAGTTTACAAACAAATGATAAGGCAATTTACTTGACCAGCCATCTTTGGCCCTTTTTCAATTCTCAAGCTAAAATAGTCTAACCTCATCACGAATCAATAAAAGTGATATAGAAACTATGATAGAACTGTGGGTTACATATTGTAAACTAACACATCCAGGCGAACGTAGCATCATTTGGATGGGCAGGTAGGTGAGAGGCCTTGTACACACACTAAATAGAGCCTTTCAAATATTAGTGGCACTTTTTAGAATCCATAGAAAATTATGAACAAAGAGATTCAACACCACATTTACTCATCGGACTTAATCGTACTCAAGTTTTTATTACTACAGGTGGATGTGCAATCTACAAGAATTTGTTGATTGCCATAGATGTAGCTTAAACAACAAAGGCTATGAATACGATAGATTAAAAGCACCCTTAGAAATCTGTTTTATTGATGTTTTATTTGAAATTTTACCTTAACCCTTGAATGCAAAATGTCCTTGAGAAGAGATAAGACAGGCCTGGCAGACACAGTAGATGTTAGCTGGTTATGATGGATCTGCAACAATACAGCGGCAACCCGACAGACAAGCTCAACCTGGCAACAGAATGAAAAGCAAATGTCTACCGTAAATATGATTACTGATATCTGAGATATTTAGAGAGGACAATATTTCTGTCATTTTATTCACAACAAAACCCAGTCAAATTCAAAAATATCTACTTCTAGAGTCACTAATCCACCTTAACAAGAATAACAACGCCATAGCTGCCACATGGTCAAGGAATACAGTTTCAACTGGCGAGGCTAAATATGAGGGGGAAGTTCATATGGTCATTAGCTTCATTTTGACTGATGCGTTCCATGGCAGAAGTTTAGAATTTTAAGACATCTATATCGCAAGCAATCACCTACATGAAAGTCCCGAGTCCAAAACCATGCATCCTACACTTATGGAATTTGAACTACTCTTCGCAATTTTATCTGGAGTAATTTAACATCTAGATAAAAATGAAGATAGAAGAGCAACTCTAGAAACTCTTGGTCAGAGAGGGAAAGAGCAACCCAATCTCTAAAGCAGATCACACCTGTGGATGTACATGACTGGAGCTGCATGGATAGATTACTTGAAATCAAGATGTTCACTGATTCCAGATTCAAAATATAGATGGTTCTAATTCTTAACTACACAAAATAAAGTTCAAATAAACAAATAAACAAATAAAGTTTCATACATGCATAAATTCTTCAGATGCTGAAATTTATAAGAAGCAATCAATGATATAAATTCAACAAGCCCAATAACAAACATCTTACCTTCAAAAAACAAAAATAAGGACACAGGGATCTATTTATTCAATACTTCAATATGTATACAATATAATGTTATGCCCCTCACTAACCTTATCTGGTAAAGCGACCCAGTCTTTTAAGTAAGACAAAATCCTTAAGGAATCTGAGAACGGCAATGCCTGCCAAAAATGCACAAACGCAAAGAAATCAAGCTTCTTTACCCAAATGTAAAGTAGAGATAATTTTAACAAAGATGCTAGTTTTCCTGATTAAATAGCATATCCACACCAGAAATCCAAAGACATAGTCAATATGCTTTGAAAGTACAATAGGTCTGCTAAAATATTTTATTTCTTAGACCTTCATTAGCAGAGATTTATGTCCTGATTCCAGGAAAGATGAAAACGAGAAAGAAATCAAGGAAGAACTTAGATTTTAGATTAGTCAAACATACAAGATTTTACAAACAGAAGCTATATCACCAAACTTACTAGCAATGCCTGCTCCAAATCATTGGTGCGAACACTTGAAACTGCACGCAGAACATAATCAGATGGAGAAAGACCAAGCATAAGAATGTTTGGCCTAAAATCAGCAACTTTTCCTTTTGATTTCTCCTCCTGAAAATCATAAAGATGGGAGTTAAAATAACTAATAGAACTCCATCATCCAAAATCACCTCGTCGCCGACAGCCTACGTCAACCCAAGGGCCATCATTTACAAAGAGCAAAATAACACAGATAAAAGAACATGAGATTCCAGATATCGATTGTCAACCAGAATACCAGATACCAAAATTTTTAAGTAGCCCAAATATTCTTCAGAATTAGTAAGAAGGGGAAGGGTATATATGTTACAGCCACCTCATTTTCAGCAATACGCTTCAGTTCTTCCTCTGCTGTATCTAGTGCTTCCATAATAGAGTCAGCAGCAGTCACTGTTTCTCCAGTTTTCTTTCCTGCTAAGGCCACAGCGCCCTCCTCCGGAAGTTCCTCCTTTGGTGCATATTTACTCTCAAATGTGTTGTCAATGTCAGATTCAAACATCTCCTCCAGCCTTTTTTCTTTCTCTTCCTGCAAAGTACAATACAATGTTCACCAATATGAGGAAATATTATGTCTCGTTACCACAGAAGCCCCAAGGGTACTGGGCTTAGATGGGCTTATCTTACAACCAAACAGAACCTTCAAGCAAACTGTGCTTAGAATTAGGCTAAAAAAGGGGCCTGCAGCTCACGGAGAATGGCATGTATAAAAGGAAAATACCTCAATAAAAAAAGGCTCTTCAGTACGATCCCAACGGCGAATAGATCTATCATGAGATCCTGTTACAAGAAAATCTCCACGATTGCTGACTGCAAGGCACCAGACTTCAGAGTGGTGACCTTCGAGAGTTAAAAGCAATTCAAACTTGTCTGCATCCCAGTATTTTATTAGGCGGTCTTTCCCCACACTAAAAACGTAATGGGTATTTTTCACGAACTTAACTGCCATGACACTGGAATGAAAACAACATCTCAGATTTAACAACCCAAATACAATCTGTTCAGTGTAATGTGACGGGAGAGTGGAAAAAAGTGAAGTAGATGATTTATGAATCATATTTCTTCCAGCAAGTGTTGAAGTACCTATCAGCATGAGCAAAAAGAGACTTATGGCAGTCACCAAAATCCAGACCCCAAATCTTCAAATTTTTGTCCGCCGAGCCAGTCACAATCAAGTCCCCATCAGAAGATATGTCCATGCATAATACAGGCAGCTTATGGCCATATAAAGAGAGGAAAAACTTGAGAGAGTCCATGTAGAAGACCTGCATCATTTATGAGAGCTATGATTAATAGAAATTTAAAAAGATTTTAGTAGGTATGTCAGCTTATAGGTCTTGCAAAGCCACCATTCAATCATACCAACCAAATTTAATTGCTCAAATTTATAACACAACAGAGAGGATGAAGAATGTTATAAAAGAGGAAGAACTATCAGCCACTCATCCGCACCAACAACAAAGCCCGTTCACAGACTGAAAAGTTGACTTTGGAGCAAACACTAGTAAATGTAATTAACTAGTGAATACACAGAGTCATTAGGAGATTTGTGTCTCTGAACCTCACCAAATCTGCACAAAATAAATGTCGTGTTCTATAATGACTTTTCTTTTCCATCTAACAGCAATTAGCATTACATCTAACAGCATGTGTGCAATATATGACTGAAGTTACTAAAATAGTCATTCAACCTTCACAGTGCAGTCCAACAAGGCAACAGCAATATGTTTGCCCTCAGGGCTGACAGCAACCACTACAACATCATCATTCATTTTCAGATTCCTCGCTGGAGATACTGTCAGATGTTTAGAATCCTGCAAAACAATAGTAATCAACACACAATTAATAACATATGTTTTAACCATTACAAGAATGTGATCAGAAACGAAAATATGCAAACATTTCAGCAGCACGTCAACTGTTAAAATGGGAGTTGACAAACGGAATGAATTCAAAGAAACATGGGGAGAAAAGAGATCGGGAATCCATCGCACATACTTGACCAGGTTTCTGAGTAGTTTGATACTCCCAAAACTTCACATCCTGGTCAGAACTACCTGTGACGAAACCATCTTGTGTTGGAGCAATAGACTGTATAGAGCCACCATGTGCTTCAACTACTTCCACACAAGTACCACTGCGAACATCAATGATTTCCAGTGTCCCACTTTTTGTGCCAACAATTGCATACTTGTTCCCGGGAACGAAGAAGCCACACAATCCATATCCTGAATCAATAGTTCGGAGACAAGCTCCAGTGCTAGGATTCCATATTTTAATTGTGCTGTGGCTTGTTGACATTAACAGAGTGTTATCTGAGCTAAGAGCAACACTTCTCACATCAGAACGATGTCCCTGGAGCTCAATGGTACTTGTTTTTGTAGCAGAAGTGCTCTCAATTGAATAAAATTCCAATAAATTATTGTTTAAAGACAATGCTAATGTTGCCAGGGAATTTTTTGGAGTTATAGGACAGAAAGACATAGAGCATATCTTCTTCTTTGCTCGTACAATCTGAAGAGCTTTAAAAACATCACGGACAGTAACAACAAGCTCGCTTCCCTCTTCAGTTCCATTTTCAATAGTTTCAGTTTTTCCTTTAGATGTTTTTTTCTCCTTTCTGTTGATTCTTCTTTTGGCTTTACGTCTAGATTCAGACTCATCCAACACACAAAACATTTCGACCATCGTCCCAGCAGCCTGACAAGCCAGCAAATTTCCGGACTTGTTGAATCGCACCGTAGAAACTCTATCCTTGCTCTGCCGCTGTACATCACCAAAATGCTTCAGAACTTCCCATTTGTTCGACACAGAGGCAGTTCCATTGTCAACATCAGGATCAATTTTCTCCACTGGTTTTTGATCAGCTAAATCATTATTAATTGAGTAAAATCTGAGCTCTGGGTCTGCTGAACCAGAGCCTAGGTATCTTTCATCAGGGTCAACATCAATTGACCAAATTTCACTGTGATGGCCACTAACAATCTGTATACAGTGTTGTGTTTCAAGATCCCAAACTCTTAAAAACTTGTCCTTTGATGAACTAACCAATTTTTTACTGGAATCCAGGAATACAAGGTCGGTAACCTACATGATTAGAGAAAAAGGGAAGCAAACGAGCAATAGTGAGAATACTGCTATCCCAAAATTCAAGGTAACAAACAACAAGCTACAGTATATCTCCACTGTTGCGTATATAAAATATAAAAATGAGTCAGTTCGTATGAAGACACTACGTAAACCTGGTCACGGTGCCCTCGAAGACGAAAAAGCCCAGCTTCACCAACAACGTCCCACAATATGATGTCACAGTCTTTGCTTCCAGAAGCAAGCAAAGATCCAAGCTTGTTGTACTTAAGGATTGTCACAGCACCTCTATGTCCATTCAAAGTGGTTTCGCACATTCCCTTCTCACTGTCCCATATTCTTACAGCACCATCAGCATAGCCACTTGCAATCTGCAAATTCAAACCCCATTCTTCGTTTAATTCTAGTCCAAAAAAGTATCTAAAAATTTAAAATCCTTATCTTCAGCACTCTTTTTCTTTTTTTTGTGTTTTTTTTTATTAAAAAAGAAAAAAGAAAACTCCACAGCTGGGTCACTCATTGACCAGGCAGATGAAAACTATATCCATCAAAACTTTTTGCAAACCAACAATGGAAAATGAACAAGAATATAACCTCTTCTTCAACTTCCTAAGCTGCCTTATGACGCCAGAATTCAAGAAAATGCTTATTTCGTCTATTAATAGACGTATAAAAAACTCCCCACCTTCAACTCGTGCACTCGAATGTTATAAACAGAAATTATTCTCATGGATATCTAAAACACAAATGAATCCAAATTCTAGAGTTCGAAACAGAATTTTCCGAAAACAGAGCATTAAAATAAACAGACTAAGAGTATTACCAGAGAAGACAGAGAGGAGGCAATGGCAGTGACGGCGAGGGAAGGGCCGTGAGAGGACGATGAAGGGGTTGGAGCTAGAGTTTTGGTACAGATTCCCTGACGCACGTGCCACACTCCAAGCTTCTCCAAAGCCGCCGCCAAAAGGTGCTTGCCGGAGCTGTCGTATGTTATATTACAATCCACCGATACTATCACCCCGAACGCCGCCGCCGCCTCGTACCTCAGGTACGCCTTCACCATTTTCCTTTCTCTTCGTCGATCGGAGGTGGCGGGTTTTTACTTGAGTACGTTGAGGGTTTAGGGTTTATGATTTAGAATTCTTAACTTTTCAATTTTTTCCTTTTTCCTTTTCTTCTAATTTTCCTATTGTTTATGTTATGTTTATTACTTTATATAAAAAAAATTTAAAAAAAAAAGAAAAGAAAAAGATAAATAAATAAAATATAACTTGTTTTAGATAATGGGCCAATATACTGGGCTACTTAATGTTTCTCTGGGTCCAACATGGCAGGAAGCCCGATTTTTCCATTGCTCCATTAGGATTAATCCACTCTAGGTACACTAATCCCAAAATTAGGGCCACCTTAAAGTTACGAAGAGGCCCGACAGTCCACATTTAAATCAGAAAATGCAACATCCAGATTAGGACAGGCCTGCCAGCAGAAAATAGATGACTTCACAAGACAGATTTTTTATTAATTAATTATTACATATTAAAATCTAAAAAACCTAAATTTACTTCATAACCCCTCGGTTTTGAAGAGGTTAAGACTCAATTCCAATCATTTAGGCCTTTTTCTATCATATGACATATTGAAAAAATTTTATATTGTGTTATAGCTTAGAGAATTTTTCCTGTTCTAGTTAATGAATCTATCTAAAAGAAATATCCAAGAATTACAAATGGAGTCGAAAGACGAAGTTAGAGTGCTACATAAATAAATAATAACATCTTTTAATAGGTATGATTGCAGGATTTCAAATTGTATTTTGATATTATTTGATAATGGTTTATCAAGATGGTCATTTTTTTAATTGAATCTTATTTATTTAATCTATTTTTGTTTGGTACAAGTGAACTATTCAAATCTGTTTATTAAAAAAAAAAAAAAAGAGTTGGTGGTCAAACTCAATTTTTTTGTTTGGCCAATTTTTCAAAAGTTATCATCAATTATCGTTCATGATTCAACCATTATAAGTTGTTCACCAATAAATTTCTCTAATAAATCATCCCAAGACTTCCATCTTTCATCACTTTCTACGCATTTCTTGTTGCTTCCCACCAATAAATTTCTCCACAAAATAATTTTATAATTGTTCAAAGGGTGATTATCAATTTTACTTGCAGCCTTAAGGAAAAAAAATAATAAAGTATAATAAAACAAATTTTTACTCTGAAATTCTCTTTGTCGACACACTTAAGTCGTCAAAATGATCTCATATTATGAGAACCCTACTTATATAAATCTAATATAATATGATTCCACTCTAAGCCTAAATTAGATAAAGCACCTGAAAGATAAATTAAATAAGTGTAGTAAAAAAAATAAAAGAAATGATAAGCTATTTATACTGTAATTTTCAATCCAACGATGCTTTACCAAATGTTTCCTTTTCCATTGAAATGATTGAAATAATAAATTCAATTATGTAACTTCAAACTTGTTTAAAATATTAAACTTGTCGATAACGATTTAAGCAATGTATTTTATTGTTGTTTAACGGTTTTCTTAAACCTAGTTGTTTTTAATTTTTTTGCTAGATATTACAGTAAATTTTTGTCAATGACAATGACATAAATTTTGGATCTTATTACAGGGTTGTAGCTAGGAAAATTGGTTAGATAAAAATTTAGTAGAATCCACGTGAGCCAAAATATCTCTGAATTGGGTTGATTACAATGTATGGTAGTCATGTGGATGACCGTTAGTTTCATTTTATAATGCCGACTTTCCCAAAAGTATCTTGGATTTCTTGTTAATGTTATTTTCTTTGATCAAAAAAAAATAATGCCGACATTCCCTCGAGAATTTTTGTCGCAAAAGCAAACATTGGCATTACTAGTTTTGACCATATATTTATGGTTTTCTTTTCTTTTTCTTTTTTCATTTTTTTTGACCCATACATTTAAGGTTTTAGGGCTCTTTTTTCTTTTTCTTTTTCTATTTTTTTTTTTTTTGGTTGGTTTAGTTCCATATTGAGGTGTTGTATAGCCATCCCTTATTCAATAGGAGATATCTTATAAAGGGGTTTCGATTCTCGAATGTAAAAAAAGTAGCCCAATATATCAGTAGTGCATAAAAAAAGTAGCCCAATATATCAATAATGTATCCACTTTCCGATATCAAATAACATTAAATATCATTAAAATCTCAGTCAAGGAATTTGGAAAGGGGTACATGGCCATCTTGTTCCTGCATATGGCACTGATGATGATGATTAAAATCTGTCACAATCATAGAAACTTGATTGAATCGAATTATTAGCTCAACATTGTACATCAATTATCTTAAATCCATCGACTCTAATGATATGAGATAAAACAGGTATCATCAGTTTTCTATACTAATGGTAACCATTACAAAAAGATCGCCTATTGTGACATTGAAAAAACGTCACAATAGTTATGTCATTATGACTCTTAGTATGTGATAGTACATAATTATGTCACTAATTAAAACAATACGACAATTGTCCATTTTACACTTAAATACTTTGGAAAAAAAAGAAAAGAAAAAGAGAGCCCCATTTATTGCAATAATAGTCCATGCTTGGGTCATCCATACGTCAACTTTGTTTGAGTAAATCCCTACGTCTCTATGAATTAATATAGTAACGCATCATTAAATGTGTCATAATAGATCGAGTAACAATAACTTGCTTTAATGTAATTGATGTACTACAAGAGAACCCCATTTATCACAATAATAGTCCATGCATGGTCATAAAAAAACAAAAAAAAAAGAAAAAATTAAAGAAAAAA
Organism: Handroanthus guayacan; assembly: GCA_014898755.1. Lineage (NCBI taxonomy): Eukaryota > Viridiplantae > Streptophyta > Magnoliopsida > Lamiales > Bignoniaceae > Handroanthus > Handroanthus guayacan. The sequence continues at coordinate 587,033 of JACFYI010000900.1, read as the reverse complement.
TGGCATGTAGCATGAGATGATTGATAATAGGACCTTAGTAATTGTTAGTGTTTGGCACTTCAAATATGGCCACAAATTTGATGTTTGGAAACGTAAAAGGTAGTATTATTGTGTCGTGTGAATCTCAAATTTATTAATGGGTGATATGTGTATGATGGGCGACATTATATCAATCACTATTAAATGGAAAACACATGAATTGAAGGATGTGGGATTGGAATAGAGACCCCTTTTATGTTTTGTTGCACTATTTGGGATAGATGTTATTGCCCTTACAAAAAATGACTTAACACATGTTATAAACTCTTTGTCATCATTAGTTTTCACAGGGGTGGGGACTGGGGAATTAAAGAGAGAAATATAGAAAAAAGAAAATCATGATAAAAAGTTCATTAATTATGAGTAATGAGATAAGCACAATTTCAATCATCTCTTTGCCCTTTTTGATGCACAAACATAGTTTAATTTGATCGGTTTCTTTCATTCCTAGAAAGCTTAATTTTGCTACCCATAATCTTGTTCGTTGTGTCTTTTTGTATGGATGGAATGGTGTTGTACCCTTTCACAAATTACCTTTGAATTGTTTTTGTAATGGGAGACAAGGCCAACTGAACTTTTGCCTTTCGATTGATTAATGTTTTACGGTTGCTTATCTAAAAAAAAAAAAAAAGGATGCACAAGTATAGTCTTCAGAAAAGTTGGTGTGTAGCCTAATATAAATATTTTATTTTTCAAACTCTAATACATAATCAATTTACTCAGATACTATTCTTTCGATGAAGTGACACTATCTTGCCCTTCTTCGGTATGGCTTCAGTTCACATCTCTCATCCCTGCTGTCCCAATCTCAAAAGCTATTTTATTTTATTTATTTTTATTTCATATAAGTGAAGAAAAATTCAAAGCTATTTAAGAAAAAATAAATAAATAGAGTTGGTGGTCAAACTCATTGTATGCCGTGGAACTTTTCATCCAAGTTACCTATCTTTTTCTTTTTGTTTTTTCTATTTGTTTTGCCAATTTTTCAATATTTATCACCAATCATCATTCACCAGTCGTAAGTTGTTCACCAATAATTTCTTTAATGCGTCCCACGACTTTTTACGCATTCTTGTTGCTCCCTGCCAATTATAATTTTTTCTACAAAATAAGTTTGTAATTTTCTTTTAAGTGTGATTATCAAATTTTTAGTGCAAGATTAAAAAAATTTAAAGTATAATAAAAAAAATTAACTTTTCACTCAAAAATTCTTTTTTTTTTTAAAACAAAACTGTCACACTAGCTCATGTTATGAGAACCCAACTTATATAACCTAAATCATATGTGATTTTCATATCAACTATGTTTTACCAAATGTTTTCTTTTCCATTGAAATGATTGAAATAGCAAATTCAATTATGTAATGTCAGCCTTGTTTAAAATATTAAACTTGCTGATAACGATTTAAGCAATGTATTTTATTGTCGTTTAACGGTCTTCTTAGAACTACTTATTTTAATTTTTTTTCTAGAAATTACAGTAAATCTTTGTCAATGACAATGACATAAATTTTGGATCTTTTTACAGGGTTCTTGCTAGGAAAATTGGAATTGTTAAAATAATACTATTAAGCAATCTTAACGATGATTATCTTTCCGGTTTTAGATAAAAAATTAGCCCAATCCACGTGAGCCAAAATATCTCTGAATTCGGTTAATTACAATGTATAGTAGTCATGTGGATGACCGTTGGTTTCATTTTTAGAATGCCGACTTTTCCTCGAGAATTTTTGTAGCAAAAGCAAACATTGGCATTACTAATTTTGACCATATATTTAAGGTTTTCCTTTTTTTTTTTTTTTTTTTTTGAGAGAACCATATATTTAAGGTTTTAAGGCTCTTTTTTTTTCCCTTGTTTAGTTCCATATCGAAGTATTGTATAGCCATCTCTTATTCAATAAGAGATATCCCATAAACAGGTCTCGAATTTAAAAAAAGTAGCCCAATATATCAACAGTATATCCACCTTCCAATGTCAAACAACATTAAATATCATTATAATATCAATGAAGGAGTTTAGGAAGAGGTACATGGCCATCTTGTTCCTACATAAGTACATATGGCACTAATGGTGATGATTAAAATCTGTTATCATTATAGAAACTTGCTTGAATCAAATAATTAGCTCAACATCGTACATTACTTATCTTAAATCTATCGACTTTAATGACATGAGATAAAATAGATGTCATCAATTTTCTATACTAATGATAACCGTTACAAAAAGTTTGCTTATAGTGAAATTGAAAAACGTCACAATAGTTACGTCAATATGACTCTTAGTATGTGATAGTACATAATCATGTCACTAATTAAAACAATGCAAAATTGTCTATTTTACACTTAAAAAAAAAAGACAACTATACATAAAAATTTGTAATTTTACCATCAACTTTATTTGAGTAAATCCCGATGTCTCTGTGAATTAATATAGCAATGCATCATTAAATGTGTCACAATAAATCGAGTAACAATAACTTTTTTTTAATGTAATTGATGTACTACAACAGAACCCCATTTATTGCAATAATAGTCCATGCATGGGTTATCCCAAAAATTTAAAAAAAAATAAAATAATAATAATAATAATAATAATAATAATAATAATAATAATAATAATAATGATAATGATATGAGATGATTGATAATAGGACCTTAGTAATTGTTAGTGTTTGGCACTTGAGACATGGCCACAACTTTGATGCTTGGAAGATGAAAAAGCTAGTATTATTTGTTGGACATGGAAACTTTCTAGATAGTAAGTTAAAGTAAGAGAGAGATGTTT
>JACFYI010000900.1:566632-582058 GCA_014898755.1 Handroanthus guayacan | reverse complement strand
TTATCTAGAGTCTATAGCTTGGGCTAGCTTGTTTTAATTCTAAGTTTTTCATGAGATTAAATTTAGAACTATTTGCAGTAATTTTTACTTTTAAGAGAATTGAAAAGTTGGAAAAGAAAAACTATAGATAAATTTTCAATGAAAATTAACAGTATTTAAAAATAAAAGTTGAAAATATTGAGAAACTACAAAATTGTATGAGGATTGTTTTTAATTTTTAGTTATTTTTTATTACTTTTACAAAATCAGAAATAAAAATAATATTTTTTATAAATACTACAAAATAACTTAAATAAATAATTAAAAAAAAAACTTTTTAATAGCTATTGCAAACTCCCCTCTCCGTGGTTGTTGGCACAAAATGCATGCAGAATATGTGCGGAAATTTGATGCCTCCCGAAGCTTATCACCCACTTTTCTGACTTCATGGAGATCTTTTCCCTCTTGAAACAAAAACATATGTCATATGTGCATTGTGTCGCTATGTGTGTGGCTGCTACCACTTTCCCGGCTAATGTTAATTTTGTCCACTCATTAATTGCGCGCACGGTGTGATTAGACGTGTTAATTTGGTCACGCCACTGTAATACTGGATTGTCATGTTGGACCTAACATGACTTTAATCTCAATGGATTAAATTACCTTAATAACCCGTGTAGTTCAGCAGAATTACCAAAATATTCCCTAAAATTTAAAAAATTATCATCATATTCAGCATTCTCTATAGTTAATTTAGATAATGCATATTAGCAAATATACCATATGGGTTGATAAATAATTACAATTACATCTCCTTATCCAGATGTTTACTTGTGATATTTAAAGATTTTTGGAGAATGTAATTGTAACAATTTATCAACAGATTTAACAATAAGTTATAGAATGGTCATTATCTTAGCCTCAATGGACATTTTAGTAATTATGTCAAATTCTGAGGTGTTGAGGCAATGATCCCTAATATCGATAACAAAACTAATATAAATTGGGTTATTTATTTGTTCCTTTATTTATTTGAGCTTGAAAGTGATGTTTTAAGTTCGTTTACGAATTTTTTGGCTTGTGATTTTGAGGCAATTATTGCTAAAAAAGGCACCTGTTATTGAAAAATTATTACAAAATTAATTTTGTAACTATGGTCACAAATTAAGCAACAAATTTCTAACCAAAAAAAAAAAAAAACTGTAATTTTTTAAAACAACAAAATTATTACCTATGAATATGTAACTATATTTTGGATTTGATTAAGGTTAATTTCATAGCTAAGGATTCACTATCCTTAGTTATGAGAGTATTTGTTTTATATAATAATATTGATATATGATTAAATGTAATTACTTTTCTTTTTTTATAAAAAAATTATTGTAGTATAAGACGTGGGATCTACTTTTAAAGCCATAAATGTTGAGATTAAAAAATATGTAAATAGTAAAATAACCCATTAGACCCTCTCTCTACACAGTGTTAATTTCAAATGGAAATCTTTTTAAGTAATTATAGCAATTAATTAAGTTAATCACACTATCACAAAATTAAACACGATTAACGATTTTCCAAGAAAGTCTACATACTATGTTATATAAAGAATTAGTGTTACAATACATAAAAAATCATTATTTTTTCAAAATAATTTATAAGATTTTAAAATTTTATTTCGAGAGTTTATAATCTTTTTTCAAAAAACAAATTACCTCATATATAATAAGCTATCAATTAAACATCTTATAAACCGTCTCAACCAACCACTTTTTAAATTAATTGGATTAATAAAAAAATTTAATTACAAGGAAGAATTTTAATTTCAAACTTAATCATTCTCAATCCTCATTCTGTTATATTGTCTAAAAAGAAAAAAAAGATTATTAATAAAAACAAATTATAATAAAAGAGCCATAATGATGGAAAAAGTTTAAGAACTTTTAGATCGGCAAGAAGTTATATTCTGCGTGGGCCCGCATGCCACCAACCGTAAAGCCCACGGACAAGGTGTTCCAGGTTGCACGGTGGGTTGGTGGAGTGCGAAACAGGGGATTCGAAGTGACATTTTACCATTTTCTTTCTCTCTCTGAATAACAAGTTGGTCGAGGGTTACTTTTTTTTTTTTTGAGAGAAGCAATTACATTTAATCATTACATCAATATCATTACATGAATATATTTCAAAGATCAATTACAAGAACTAAACACAAGATAAATCCTATAAACTACCATGCGGTAGATAAATACTACTATACAGTAGATAAAGACCCACACGCTACCGGTGGGATTCGAACTTGCACCTCTCCTATGAAAAGGAGGAGGCCGTGCCACTTCATCCAGAGGGCGGTGGCGGTCGAGGGTTACTTGTGAATGCTATTTAAGGCAAAACAAATAATTAGTGGTAAATAATCCCTCAAAAAAATAATTAGTGGCGTAAATGCTCCAGAACAAGTTCCCCGCAGCCTGGCTTGCTTGGACCCTACCCCCACAAATATTCTAAATTTCAAATCTAACCAAAATGATTGTGCCACAATCATCCTCAACCGTCCCTAATTAATTAAACAATTTAAAAATAATATAGTACATCTTTTGTTTAGTTTGATACTGTAAATGGTTGATGCCATGATAGTTTTGGATGAATTAGTCTCAGAGTTTTTAGGCACGTGGTAATTTTTGGATTTTAAAGATTGAAATTTTTCTTGAGACAACAATAATTGTCAGATTTTTTGAGGTGGCCCAAATATAAATCGGACCTATTAGTAAAAGTTACAATTATGTATAATTGACAATCTAATATAGTTTTTGCTTTGTATAAGTCACGTGACTTCATCTAATGATCTCGCTATATTCAAAAACACAATTCCTACTTCCGGTTGTGCTTTCCTGATCAAACTAGGACACGGGGACTTGAATAGAAAAGATACGAACCATGATTTCACTTTTCATATTTTTTAGAGGTATTTTTCTTATTCAATGCCTTTTACAAGCTTTACCTACATCGAATTTTTGGATTTTTTTATGATAAGTTTATATAAGGAATAACTTCCAAATTTCAAATCATAATTTTTTTTTTCTTTAGTAAAGGCCGGGAATCGTCCCCAATCTGATCTGAGTATCCCCCAGCGGCCTCGAACCTACTCCCCGTCTGGGGCTAGGATGCAGCACAAATCGCCTTCGGCCAAGGAATGTCGCCCCCGCTAGGGTTATAGGCCAGCGCAACTGGGTTCGGCGAATTTCAAATCATAATTCTTATTGTATTGTTTATTTCTATAATATTAAAACACTTATGGTAATAATCAATTAAATTTAAATTATTTGACATTACATTCACACTACCAATAGGTCAATTGATAACAACACAAGTACATTTTAATAATATGTATTTCGTTTGAAAAAAAACTAATAATGTCCTTGTTTCAACAGTTGAATAGTACATCTAGTAATAATAGTTTATTTGAATTGGAGTTAGGACTGATTAAACCCCACTTGCACAGACAAAAAGGATGGTTTATTTTGCAATAAATACCTGTAACCTCGCTAGATTTTCAATGAAAGACTTATTTTGTCCTACTCTAATCTTAGTCAAAACTTTTCATAGTATAATCCACATTTGCAATTTTCTATTTGCCCCCTCTATTTTCAATGTTATAACCTAATCACTACTAGGGCTCTTGTCTATTTTATTTTATGTTTTGTTGCCCAACAATATTATGGTCCACTTGTAAAGCCATTGAAAGGATGATCAAAGTCTTGAGATTTTCTATTTATATGCAATGTAAAATACTTACAAATAGATTGAGTCTTCAATTTGAGTTTGATATGCCTAAAGATTATTTAAAAATTGCAATACTACAAATTTGAGAATGTAGTATTATGCACTTATGTAAGTGATTTTTCCTATCATTTACACCATTTTTCACCCCAATCTATTTAATTTTTTAGATTTTATTAGAATATTACAATTCGAATTAAGTTTTACTAATAATACGTGAATCTTGAAAAGTTTTTCTATCGATGAGAAAGAATGAACAACTTACAGTTTGACTTGGGACATTTAATTATTTTAATAGTAATAAAATAAGTATCTTCAGTTTTGAATACCATTTTATTTTATGAAATTATGATATTGGATTGTTTTAACGCAATCATAACTTAATTTGATAATATATACATACATATACCCACATATGTATTCTATTGAATATAGGTGTGGAGTGTATGTTCATTGCCTACTCTAACAACGTTTTTAGAGTAGCTAAATGAATCTTCCACTGTTATGAAATATTTTATTTGAGCATAATTTAAAAGAGCAAATTTATCAAGTTAATCAAACCGAAACTCCTTTACTACATGAGTGACTAATTCATAAACTACAACTATAAATAAATTTGAAACCATGATCATCTTGTATAAAATTATGGCCATATCAACCCTTGGTACAAGAAAATACACAATACTTAAAAATGGCTATTTTGGTTCTTTTCTTTTATTTTCTTTAACTTATATATATATAACAAATTTTATTTAGCATTTATCTCTCCCACACCTCATGGGGACCCAAAACTATCATCATTTGTACATTACAAATACATAATTGACAGTGACCCCATCAACCATATATTTTCCGTTCAAGAAAAATATGATAATACTCTCCTTGTATATGCAATCAATTAGTTCTTATGATAAGATATTTTAACGTTATTTTACTGTCCACAGGGGATTTGCAGTTTTAAGCTACAGCAGTTCTTTGTGCCAGTTCTTTGTGTTCTTTGGATTTGGTCCTTTCTTGATTTCTTTTCTTTCTCCTTTTAGCAGAACCGAATCAATCGAAAAGCTCAACTGAAATTTTATTACTTCTCGTCTTTTATTCTCCTGCCATTTTGACCCTGTCTTCCTCTTCCTTTTTCCTCTGCATTTAAGGTACCCTTTTTGTTATCTTTTTACCTTTTTCAATGTACTAGAATATTTGAAAGTTGACTAGTTTGTTTTTGTTTTAAAATCTGAATTCATGGTTTTTTTTTCTTTTTAAATTTATTATCTAGTGTTTGTTGATTGGTCTATGGAGGTCAACGTATCAGACTTAGTAAAAGAACTGATCTGACATTGTTCTGTCCGCTGATATTTTGTAGGAAGGAGGAAGAGAAGTTTTAAGCCTGCAAGGTTCAAAGTGAAAACTCTGTAAGACTAGCTTGATTCCTGGGTTCTTGTTTTCTTACTTTGTTTCTTTCATGGCTGTGTGCTAATTTAGAGATTTTTATATTTTAGGAGTAGCAAGTATGATATATTCACTGTTCAATAAAATATGAAATGTTGTTAACGAAAGTTCCCAAGGGAATAGCAGATGTGCAATTTTCTAGTTGAATATAAATTGGTTCAAAATGGATTCTTTTTCCAATCAGCGTTTCAAGATCAAGCATGTCGTTAAGAATTATTTTAGTTTTAATCTGATAAACTGAGAACTGAGAAAATTTAATAGAAAATATGACTGTTCTTAGAATTTTGAAATGGATCTGTTTGCTTCTTTTGTTTCCTAGGTTCTTTTAGTGTTCCATACTCCTCCAGTCTTTTAGTGTTTTCTGTTTAAACTACATCAACAAATTTCTAGAGAACTTAATTTGATTCATAGGGAATGCCAATCAGGAGAAATAAAAAAGAAAAAAAGAGCAAAAAAGTGACGCTGTTGTGTGTTACGAAATCATTCATGTCTATCTTGAATAACGTTGTTCATTTTTTATGATCATACTTGTCATTTCTTATGATCATACTTGTCATTTCTTAGGTATGAAGGTTCGAAATCCGGGACTTTGTTCTATATTGAATGCCTTTATCCTGAGCTTATGAGGACATTCCATTTGCTCTCTGTTGGTCTTGTTTGGAACTGAAAACTCTTTTGCATTATGCATGTCTGGCCAGGTGGCCATCCGTAATGAGGTCGAAAGAGCACTCTCTATATCTGATAGGACAAAATCTCTTGATTCCATAGCATCTAATGACAAAATCCGTTTAAATGAATTTAATGGAGCGGTTTCTCATGATTCTTCCGAAACCAATGGCTTTAGAGCTCGAGAAATCTTACTGCCCAATGGAGAATCTTACTTCGGGTCCCTGCTTGGCAACACACCAGAGGGATCGGGGGACTATGTCTGGTCAGATGGTTGCAGATACGAGGGCGAGTGGAGATGTGGAATGACGCATGGATATGGAAAGCTTCAATGGCCATCGGGTGCTCTTTACGAGGGTGAGTTTTCAGGTGGTTATATTCATGGCAACGGAACATATACTCGACCAGACAATTTGATCTACAAGGGCCGTTGGCGGTTGAATCTAAAGCATGGTTTGGGGTATCAAAATTTTCCAAATGGAGACATTTTCGAAGGATCGTGGATTCAGGGGTCCCCGGAAGGACCTGGTAAATACACGTGGGCTAATGGAAATGTGTATTTGGGAAATATGAAAGGCGGTAAAATGTCTGGTAAGGGAACTCTTACTTGGATAAATGGCGATTCGTATGAAGGAAGTTGGCTAAACGGTATGATGCATGGATTCGGAGTGTATACGTGGAGCGATGGTGGTTCCTATGTTGGAACGTGGACCCGTGGCCTGAAGGATGGAAAAGGTACATTTTATCCAAAAGGCAGCAAGCTTCCAGCTGGACAGCAATTGTACCTTAATGCTCTGAGAAAACAAGGTTTGCTGCCTGATTTTAGGAAACAGAATCAGGTTTCTCATATTCATCATACGACGTCAGTAGATATGGGAGATGTTAAGGTTGGTCGGAACAAGTTTCCTAACCAGAATTCATCTGATAAACTCTCTAAGGGAAGCCTGTTAAATCTAGAACAATCTCGAACCACGAATGTTTCACTTGAAAGACGATGGAGTCTTGAGGCGTCCATTGAGAAAGTAATAGGACATGCAAGATCATCAAGTGTGTCTGACACTTTATTAGAAGGTGGAGATAATGAGGATGACATGAATCCACCAATCCTGGAAAGGGAGTACATGCAAGGGGTACTAATCAGTGAGCTTGTGTTAAGCAATAGATTTTCGCCATCGTCTAGAAGATCAAAAAGGCGACAAAAGAAACTTGCGAAAGAGATAAAGAGACCAGGTGAACAGATTATCAAAGGCCACAGGAGTTACGATTTGATGCTAAGTTTGCAGCTGGGAATCAGGTGTGGATACTTATTAACTACTGCAGCTTACTTTTGTATTTCCTAGTATTTTGTGCCACATCCATTGAATTCATAGTCCTATATATGGGCTTTTGAGTTCCTTTATATGTCTTTTTGATCATTCACAACTGCGTCAATCTATGGAATCGCGGAAGCAATCAAGATAAAACGTGTTGATTATCATCCTTGAGTCTTCCCAAGACAGATCTTTAGAAACAAGCTGTAACACTCTGTCATTTGTAATTCTGAAAATGACTACTGATACTTAAAATTAAGCTTTAGTACTCCATAATGTTTGAATATTATTTATGTTACTAGTCCTTAGATGCAGGCTCTGTCACTTCTTTGTATATAATTATGAATTAGCTTTCTAATCCTTGAAGCAAGCTTTAACAATCCATTTTGTGCAATTATGAAAAGCTTGATTAACCATATAATGCTCATCATGTGTACTTTTCACTTGCATGTGGGGAAGTACATTGGTGAAGAGAGGTGCTATGCCACAACTAACGGCAAAGAATACTAGTTTTATTAAGAAAGGGGATAAAGATTTCTGAGAAATGGATTAATAAGATTAGCCCAGGAAACTTCTCAATCTCAATTCTAATGCCATGTTAGAAAATTCAACTTGCATCCCACTGGAAATAAGCTTAGGACATGGCGACACTCATATTGCATGCTAATAGGCCCAAGTTCTGATGCAGCATCCCCTTGGCCAAGGTTCAATGGATTTGTATTATCAGGTTCATAACTTTCTGGCTAAGAAGAATGCTTAAATAACAAAATCAAGAGAAAGATGTTGTCTGAGAAATATTTAATGCACATGCATGTCGAAGTGGCGTATTACAAGTGTATGCAAACCTGTTGGTAAAGACATGTTAGCTGCACGCTATAGACAGAACACGAAATGCTAGGTGAAAATGTTATCAATGACTTCTAAAATTGGCATTAATATATCATGCACCACATGGCCTCATGCATAAAGTTTCTCTAGCTTGGTGATTCAACATATTTTTAGTCCCTAGGGCATAGTTTCCTGCTTTTTGGGGCCTATGCAGTTTGGTTGATGAGCTTGTACTCTTTAATCTGATTGTTATTCGGGTGTTATTTATTGAATATGACATTTTTGAAGGCTGTATATTAGCTCATTCAAGTAGACTACATATCATTTTCCGCCATACTTGACAATTTCCCATTATAACCCTTTTGGTTACTTTATCATAATCAATACTAAAGAGCTGTTAGGATATGACCAGATATACTGTAGGGAAAATTACTCCCATACAAAGGCGAGAAGTCAGGGCGGCCGATTTTGGTCCTCGTGCCAGCTTTTGGATGAACTTTCCCAAGGAAGGGTCCCAACTGACACCTAGCCATCAATCTGAGGATTTCAAGTGGAAAGATTATTGCCCAATGGTTTTCAGGTTAGCGTAGAACATTCTTTCTCTCTTTCTGTAGCAATGTCTTGTGCTTTCACATTCTCGTGAGATTTTAAAGTACTTCAAGTTCTTTACTTCTATGGTACTCCTATGCTTTTAGATTCACACACAAGCTATTGGCAAGCAATCGCGGAGTAGCTTTATTTGTCAGTTGCAATGCTATTTTTCTTCATATTTTCAGTACCCACGTGTGGTATCTTACTTTGTGCATTTTCATTAGGATATATATAACGAGTCATAGTCATATCTCACTATTCATTCCCTGTCTAAAACATCTAGATATGTGTTTACTTTAAGAGAGAGAAACTAGTGCAAGTTCTATCAGTATTGTTATCACTTGATCATGTATGTATCCTTGTAACTCCAGCATCACAAAACTACGAATCTTGTCCTGGCTTACTATTGATTTTCTTTTTTATTTTGATTTGGTTTTAATCCAAGTGTTGTTTGCTCGTACAGGGATTTGAGAGAGATGTTTAAGATTGATGCTGCCGATTACATGATGTCAGTATGTGGAAATGATGCCCTAAGAGAACTTTCATCTCCGGGGAAAAGTGGCAGTGTTTTTTTCTTGTCACAAGATGATCATTTTATGATCAAAACATTGCGGAAATCTGAAGTTAAGGTTCGCCTCACAATCTGAGTTCTCTTTTTTCTGACTTGCTTTAGTTCCTTGATGGTTGCTTACCTTCTGTTGGCAAGTTCGAGTTGGAGCTATAGATATTGCTCCTACTTATGATATACTCATATTATCGTCAAGTAATGTGAACTCGTCTTATATAAGCTAATTAGTTGCACTACAATTTTTCAGCATTAAGATACATTGATAGCTTTATTGTGACCAATGATCTCATCTCACGTGTAGGTTCTGCTGCGGATGCTTCCAAACTATCATCGTCATGTGCGCAGATATGAAAATACTCTTATAACTAAATTTTTTGGTCTTCACAGGATTGAACCCTCTAGTGGTCAGAAGGTAATAAGCATGGTAACTCAAAATTTCATTTTTCTATGGTTAACAGATTTTCCCTCATATCTTAATATTTAACATCTACTAGTGTATGATTTAGAGGATGCTTGGGTGATCTTATAAGATCTTGAAAATATCTTATAAGATGTTTGGGAGCTCACAAGATGATATAAGGTGTTTGGTAAAATTTTTGGTAAACAACTCCTAAAATAAGACGTTAGAATAAGTAAATAATTCCCAACTTATTTTTAAGATCTTAATATACTTCTTTAATTTTAACAATTACTTGTAAAATTGTCATTACTAATATTTTATAAGTTCCAAGATTCATTTTATATAAATGCTTCAACTAATTTTTTGGAAAAAAAATAAAAAATAAAAATAAAATAAAGAAAAAGAAACAGAAAGAAAGATCCAACATTTTATGAGCTCCAAAAATGTCTTGTAAGATGTGGAAGCTTGTAAGATATTCTAAATAAGCTTGGCCAAACAACCTCTTGGTCAGGGTACTCAGTACTTTTACCGGCTCCAAATGAGATGTCTCTAAATTTCTTATTCCATCTCCAGTATGATAATCTTTGATGAATTGGTCCTCAAGTAAACTGCGGATACCTAAACAAATTTGTTTATAGTCTGATCACGTCATTTTCAACATCACTGGATATACGGCCTCTCTCTTCGGGAGAACTATTTGTCTCAGAAATGATTTCTTTGAGTTTGCTAATTTGATCAACTTGCTTTTGCTGTGTTAACAGCAGGCTAACCTTAGGCATCTTTACTGCTTTGCAGTTCCGTTTTGTAGTAATGGGAAATATGTTCTGCACGGAGTTAAGAATCCATCGAAGATTTGACCTGAAAGGTTCTTCATTGGGACGTTCTGCAGACAAGGTTGAAATTGACGAGAATACAATACTTAAGGATCTCGATTTAAATTACTGCTTTTATTTGGAACCATCTTGGCGCGATGCCCTTCTACAGTAAGTGAGGATTAATCATGAAAATTTGCTTTTTTGGTCTCTTGAATTTATCTCTTTTGCATTTCCTTGTTTTATTGTCCTGTGTTTCCGTGCTAAAAATATACAATGACTATCACTGACTTTGAAGTTTTGATTTTGTATGAGAGGTTACTTGTAGGAATAATTACCAAAAACCCCTTAAGATTTGGACCGTTTACACAAAACCATCTCTATCTTTTGAACTTACAAATATCTCTTGACTTTGACCTCTATTTTACAAATTTCACAAGTTGTTAGTCTGGATACAAAATTTTAATAGGCCTACCTTGGTCACAAGGGGTATTTGTAATTGTGAAAGAAAAAGTTCTTTCTTTTTTGTGTGTAAACGGCCCAAACCTTGGGGGGCTTTTAGTAATCAATCCTTGTATTTCGGTTTTCCTTTCTGTGTTCCCCCATTCGGGCTGAGTATCAATTTTGAGTGCTATAATTCGTCTACTGTGAAAATGAAACTTTAAGATACCTTTGTTTTGGGCATAAATAAACTTTAAGATACTTTGTTTTCAAGTGTCATATAGTTTTATCAAAAGAAAATTCATATAGTTTATTTGATTACAAACTTACGCATCTCGTTGATTGAAATATAATGCAGGCAGATTGAAATAGATAGCAAATTCTTGGAATCAGAGAACATAATGGATTACAGCCTGTTGCTTGGTGTTCATTACCGAGCGCCACAACACCTACGCTCCTTAATGTCTTATAGTCAGCGCATGTCCGTGGACGGATTAGGGATCGTTGCAGAAGATGGTAAGTCTCAGCTGAAAATTACTCCTCTGAGCTATGAATAATAATAACTAAACTTGTCTAGAACTTTAAGTTCAGTGTGGTAAGAATTCGATTTGCTGGTTATGCCTGTCTTATTTAAACAGGTGGAAAGTTGTAGATATATCGTAGAAAGGACAGCCAGCGGCTAAAGGAGAAAAAATAAAGAAAAATGGATGACAGCTCTGTCACATATTATGTTCGGAATGTAGTTTTCAAGATTATTACACGGTGCATCTTTCCCCTACTTAAACCTTAAATCAACGATCAAGCATCTGAAATATACACAATCCTGTTTTTGCTTCTTGACTCGTAATCCAACTTCATCTACCTCTTGCAAGTTTCATATTGGTTATGGTTTAACTGAGGTCATATTTTCATATTTCTGACATACGCCTGTGTATTAGTACAATGTTGTTGTATCGATTGATGTCGTAACACCATGTCTTACCAAAAACGTACCATCAATATGTTTAAGTTCTCCAAATTTCTGTGGATTCTCACTTTCAAGTGATGATTTTTTGAAACCTCAGAGTCTATGGAGGATGAAATATCTCCACAAGGCCTTGTTCTGGTCCCTCGTGATGCTGACGACAATAGTGTGGTTGTGGGACCACATATTAGAGGCAGCCGATTGCGGGCAACCTCTTCGACTGGGGACGAGGAAGTCGATCTTCTCCTTCCAGGCACAGCAAGGTATTAATTATCATGTCACTTAATCGTTTACTATTTTATCTCTATTTTTATCTTTGATCACTAATCTCGCTGAAAGCTTTTGTCAAACTTTTGAAATCACAAAACACGGTTTCCATCTAGACGAGGGATAACTTCCCAACACCTCCTGAGGTTTGGTTTAATTACAAAATCTTGGCTTAAACTACCCATATCTTTAGATTGAACATTGGGTCTACTTTTAATGTTTCAATTAATATATTATATTTTGCTAGATTTTCAAGGGATCTAATTGTAGCTTTACACATGTTCTGCAGAACCAATAGTAGGGAGTGTTATTGTAATTTCACAAATCACGAGAAGTGTTTCTATAGTTAGGCTAAATACGAGGGATACAAGCCTTTGTTTTTCATTTCTTTGTCACACAGTCTAATTCGGTTTCACTTAGCAGACTCCAAATCCAGCTTGGAGTGAATATGCCAGCAAGAGCAGAGCATATTCCGGGGAATGATGACACGGAGATGTTTCACGAGGTGTACGATGTTGTCTTATATCTGGGCATCATTGACATCCTGCAAGAGTACAACATAAGTAAAAAGATCGAACACGCTTATAAATCCATGCAATTCGATTCAGTATCAATCTCTGCAGTCGACCCGATATTCTACTCTGAACGCTTTTTGGAATTCATTCAAAAGGTTTTCCCAGCAAATGCTGTGTTGGGTTAGAAGAACTGAGTGAGCATGTAATATTTATTATATGTAATGAGTTGAGAGAACTGAGATTTACCTGTTTTTGATTCACAAGTAAATTCTGTAGTTTTGTTGTTGTATTCTGTGACTTCTTGCATCGGTAAATAAAAGCTTCAATTTCACTTTCTGAACTTAATTTTGTTGTAATTGTTTTTCAATTTCTTTTGTATAATAAATTCACTTCCAAAATTAAAATAAATATTCTATTTTTTTTCACGGTTTATTTTTTTCCACAATATTGTTCAAAAATTCTAATCGCTTCAATTTGTTATATCAATGAAGACATGTATCTATAGTATTGAACCATGGACTTGCAATAGTATATAATAATATGAAAACTCAATGTGACACTACTAACTAGACTATATTAATAATTGCTTTTTTCCCAAAATAAAATCAAATATTACATTGCTTCTTTGAAAATTCATTCTCATAAAGTGTTCTATCAATTCAAATATGGAAAAATCTGATGTATAAAATATAAGAATGAAATGCCAAATTTAAACATTAGATTAAATCATCATAACTATACTAATTGAATTCAAGAAAACTGCAAATTAAAATTAAATAGTGACTCAGACTGTAGTCTTCAATAATACATAAAATTATTTTATCTTTTTAATTTTTTAATGGTGCTCAAAATTAGGTTCAATACAAGCACTAAGCCAGTTCTTGAGTTTTTGAATTGTCATCAATAAACTATGGAATCCTCTCCTCTTTAATAGAGTAAAATACACTATTCTTCCCAAATACATCTTGTTCTTCATTTTTGTCACAGTAGCTCGTTCAGAAAAAGCTAAACTAAACCACAACTAACATACAACATTTGGTATTCAATCATTTTAGGAAGATTGTGACTACAAAAATAAATTTTATTATTGATGAAAGAAATACAGCCACAATACATAATTATTATTTTGTAAGCATAAAATTATTAATTATGTTCCACTAAATTATTCAGCTTTGGCAAATGTTTGTTTACATTATTTAACACACGAAGAGTTTTGTTTGGAATCATCTTTATTTAAAAAAAAAAAAAAAACCTATAATTAATTCATACATATATAATGTAGTAGATGAGAAAATTGATATCATAACATATTTTCAATAATAATTTTCAACATTCTTTTTATGATTATGTAATCTCTTTTTGTGCAATATTTTGAAGAGAAAATTTTGATTATCTATAGATATTACTCTCCGAGTTTACAAATGAGAGACTCCCACCTATTAATTTATACCACTCACTCTTCGAATGAAAGGTAAAGATTTAATTACTTGATCGAGCAATCTAAATTGGTCATTTGGATTTTTTTCAAAAAATATTCCAAGAATATGACCTAAGATATGTTATAAGACTTTTCTAAAAACTGTATTTTTGGGGTTCTATAATTCCTTACAAAAATCTACATTTATCTAGAATTTTTGTAGGACATCTCCTCACCTATCTTCAATACTCATTGAAGATACTTGTTGATGAGCTCGCACGGACCGTGACATTGCGATACTAACCTTCGGAAGAAATTCCTTTTACGAATTAGCCAAAATCATGAAATTTCATTGCACAAAATTCTTAGAACGCAAGAAAGCTCAATAACTCATTTCCCTGAAGTCCATGTTCTAAATTATTGAACACAGAAGCCAATTAAAAGCCGTTTATGGATCCAAACAATTAGAAAAATATTTATACGATTAATTAATTCACAAGTAGATCTGTTTGGATGGTTGATATATGATACTTTCAAGAATGTGTATGTAATATTTATAAAATGATTTGTGGATTTGGTATGGAAGATGGGCGTTGGTGATTAACTCATACTCGTATTTTTATAGGAAAATATTTAATATACTTAGTATGAATTCATGACATGAAATAGAAGATGAAATATTATTTTGGAATAGAGAATCCCATCCGTCCTAACCAATGCTTTGCAAAGAGACAGGGTTATGCACTTTGATCCTATATTTTAACTTATTCCATTGCATGAATGCATGCATGACGTTCACAATCTTGTGACTCTATAAGAAAAGATTTAATATATTCGGTATGTATTTAAAACAAAAAAAAAAATTAAAAAAGCAATACCATTTTAAAATAAGGAATTTTAATGGGTTATGAGGCTGGGAGATGAATAGAGTTATATATTTACAAAATCTACTGGTTGGGCTTTTTATACTATAAAACTTAAACAAAATACCCTGGTACGACCACGTGGAACTGGGGATTTTAGCTTCCCTTTCATTAGTCTTATGTAGGGGTGTAAACGAGCCGAGCTCGAACCGAGCTTGGCAAAAATTTCAGGCTCGAGCTCGGCTCATTTACAAAATTGTCGAGCTCGAGCTTGATCGAGCTTGGAAATCCAAGCTCGGCTCTTATCGAGCCTAACAGGCTTGTTTAAAAAAAAAATTAATATACATTTTTTATATATATTTTTTTAATATATATAATATATACTATATTAAATATTAAAAATACATTTTTAATGTAATATATTATATACATGTTTTTAATATATATTTTTATATTTATTTTTAATATAAATATTTATATATTATATATGTTTTATATATAATATATTATATATAATATATATTTTTTTTATAATAGTTCAAGCTCGCGAGCCGGCTCGCTAGCCTTCGAGCCAGTGTATTAGAGCTCGAGCTC
>JACFYI010000900.1:547038-557756 GCA_014898755.1 Handroanthus guayacan | reverse complement strand
AAAAAAAAAAAGGTACAAAGAAAGGAATATATTAGGAAGCATGTGAAAAGAAAAAAGAAAAGAAAAAGAAAGAAGGAAAATGTCGAAAGTTGGGCTGAACATTGGTCGAAACGTCCTGACTGGCCCCTTCCGAGCTAGACTGAGGTTGAAAATTGGGATGAGACCGAGACGATAAACATTGAGACTGTCTTGTCTTACCTCAATTAACAACAACAGTAGCAACAGTAGTAGCAGCAACAGCAACAACAACAACAATAACAATAATAATAGCAGCTAAGCAACTACTTAGTTTTAATTTTGACCCATATTTTCTTTTTCCATTTTCTAATTCCCATAGAGCTGCGACGTGCACCTCACATTACTTAAAGTGCATCCTCACACAAAACAGAGACAGAATCAATAGACCAACTAATCAATTGAAAATGTAGAATTTAATGTTATTTTGGTCTAAAAAACTTCTTATATTAACTCATAAGCCATAATCCCTACCAATCAATTGGAAAAAAAAAAAAAAAAAAACACTCATAAGCCGTAACATTAATATTTTGGTTTGATATCTTGATTTTATATCCTAAATTTAGATTCACAATTAACAAGTTGTGTGTTGGTCTTGGCATGATTTTTCATGGCAGGACGAAGATTGGGACGCGTCATGATTGAGATAGGAATTGAGAACATATATATATTTTTTTATGTCTCAAATAAAATTGGAAGCGGACTAGGATATAAAAAATTCCAACTCGTCCCGTGCTCATCCCTATCAAAAAAATATGAAAGAACTAGTCTAGTATAATACATAACATAAAGTGGTTTATTCCAAATTTCTAACTTGAAATTTTTAAAATAATTTTACATTTTAAATTTAAAGTCTTAAATATAAGCGAAGCCCAAATATTAGGAGTAACATTCAAGTTTTAGAATGAGCTTCATTTAGGTGGCATGTCAGAGTCGCAAGGCCATCAGGTGCTCCCTTGCATCCTAAAGAAAAGGACTCAATTGGTCATATTTAATTTTATTTCATATATTTCACAAGACTCTTATTCTTTAACTTTTCTGATCATATAATTTTTCCCTTTAATTCGAAAATTCCCTTGTTTTATTTGTTAGGGCAATTCCCAGTTGCAATCATGAGAGCTCCAACTACTTGATAATATGAAAATAACTATGATTAGTGTCACTAAAAATTATGTTTAGACAGATATAAACTTGCTTTTCTCTTTTCCTCTTGTTGGGACTATCAAGGATTTTAAATATGTCACAACCTTGATCTGGGCCAAGATTTTGAAATTGAAAATGTGTACTTAATTGATGTCATGTTATTTTAAGACTAATAAATTATACTCAAACAATAATTTTTTAGAGTTAATTACCGGAAACACCCTATGATGTGGACCTTAACCATGAATGCCTTTATTTTTTCAAATTGCAAATACTTCATTAACATTAGCCTTCATCTTACAAATTTCACTAGCAATTTGTTATCATTGAGGAAATTACAAACATACCCGAATCACAAGGGGTATTTGTAATTTCAAACTATAGGTGAATTTTTTTTTTTTTTATAAATGAGCCAAATCTCAAGGAAGTTTTGGTATCCTTTTATAATTTAAAAAATGAAAGAAATTAAATGAAATAGAAATCAAACCAGGGAAAAAAAATAAAATCAGAAGTGACCCCGCAAGACATGGGCCCTTCAAAACCCAACTCCACAAAGGCGAAAAAGGCCCACAAAAAGCGACCTCCATGGAGGCCAATCCATTATCCCTCTCATATTACCATATCGCCCCATCTTTCCATCTTTTTACACAAACGCCATCTGACTAGAGTCACGGTCACCGTCAAATGGAACAAAAAAAAACCCACGTTGCGCTGCCTTTGGCGCTAAAACGGGAATCGCATCTGAGTTATAGCACAAGAAAAGGAAAAGAATAACGTTGTCCTCTGCTAAGTGCTAACCGTTCTCCTCCACTTTCTTTATGCATACAAGCAGACTGTATCCATCCATTCACATATTCTCTGTATAGATAGAGAAAGTTAGTGGAATGGTAGCATAAAAGCTTCTCATCTGCGTACCTTTTGAGTTCTCTCTCTTATTGATTACACATTATCACTGTTATAGTTGTTGAGCAGCCATCAAAATAGAGACAGCCTGAGAAGGAAAGAGAAGTAAGTATTTCTTATATATAAAGAATATATTATATTCTAGAAAGAGAAAGCAAGATATTTGGATGGCGACTTCAGGACAGGGACAGAGCAACTACGATTTGTCGTTCAAGATCTTGCTCATCGGAGATTCCGCCGTCGGCAAGAGCAGCTTGCTCGTGAGTTTTATTTCTAACGTAGTTGAGGATCTTTCCCCTACCATAGGTAATTCGCTGCTTTGTGTGTTTGTGCTGTGAATTGTGAATTTTGTGCTTGATTCTGGTTCTTAGGCTTGATCAAAGCGTGAAATTTGGTTAAGTTGTGATCTTCAAATTTTAGTTTATTGGTTGGTAGATTTATCACTTGTGTTGGTGGAAATTATTTGAATTTGGTGGAGTTCTGTATTGAGTTTGTATCATAGATTTCATTGTGCTTTGTGTTTTGCTTGTAGAACAGTTGTATTTTATAGGTTTTAGTTAATATGTGGTTGTGTTGGGAGCTATTTTTTGGTTCCAATTTGATTAGAAACAAGAATTGTGGTTATCTGTTCCTTTATTCATCCTAAAGAGTTAGATGTTGACACTATTTCAACTGCGTGCTGCCGTTGACAAAGTTTTGTGGATTGAATGCTGGTTTATACGCTCATTTATGCTTATCTTGATAAGGATCCTTGAGTAACTATTTTGTATGAGTAATTTATATTTCTGAGTAAATTAATTTATGTGGTCTCTACTTGAGTTGTTTTTTGTTCTTGGACAAGCTTTTACTAGAGTTGCATTTCAACTTCAGTCAAATACAATTATACAAATTAAAAAAAGCTGAAGTTGATACATAAGCTTAGACACATCATCTAGTTTAGAAAGGGCATTTGGAATAATAAGCCTGCCGAATAAATGAAGAAAAAGCCATATCACTCCGTATGAGCTAGTTATACCATTCCTTTGTGGCTGTTTAACTTAAAAAATGTTGCTTATGGTTATTGAGTGTTCGAATTAAAAATATTCATCTGAAATGAATAAATTCTCCTTTTTCTTTTCTCTCATTTTGTTCAATCTCTAGGTGTGGATTTCAAGATCAAGGTTCTCACAGTTGGTGGAAAAAGATTGAAGCTTACAATTTGGGACACCGGTAAGGACATTTTGACAAATATGACTTTTGGTTAGTCCTCCAGCAGAGGAATCAAAGTGGATTTCTTGGATTTTCTTTTGTAATTCTCATGTTAACATTTATGGTAATGATGCTTCAGTCATTTTTCTTTTAACATTGAATTTCCTACGTCTTTGCAGCTGGACAAGAGAGATTCAGGACATTAACCAGCTCATACTACAGAGGTGCACATGGCATCTTTCTTGGTAAGCTATAAATAAACCAAGATGGCAAGATTATATTATCTTGCCGGAGTGTCATTGACTGCCTATTTTAAGTATTTCACATTGTAAAATTATATAGCTATCTACCTTCATAGATGATCATTTGGAGCTTGTGACATGAATGGAACACTTGTTACCAATATTTAACTTTCCTTGGTACAGAAATTTACTGAGAGGAACCTATTTCTCCTAAATAAATTATTGGTTCTTTATATTCATTGGAGAACTCATGCATCAATTATAATTTGAAAATTCATAAGAGCATATTCTTATGACTACTCCTATTCACCTCGTCAGTTCATCCACATTCGCTATGAAACTAATATAGCCATTAGGAATCCCTAAGTAACCATTTAGAGAACTCATTTAGGAAATTGGCACTATAAATGGTTTAATTGAAGCATGCAGAAAACTGATTGAGAACACATGGAGTACAGATTCATCTACTTCCATTTGTTATAAAAGAGAGAGAAAAAGAAAATGAAATGAAAAGAGATGAATAGGAGAGCTTGATTATAATTTGCATCTATGTTAGTTTCATCTGCTAATGTGATTTAATGGTTTTGTAGTCCTGTCGACATTTTCTTGGTCAGGATTAATATTCATAAAAGTTTTAGTTTATGATGTTCCACAGTATTCATTGGTTAACTTTCTGTACGGTTTGTAGTTTATGATGTAACAAGGAGAGATACATTTACAAACATATCTGATGTGTGGGCAAAAGAACTGGACCTGTACACCACTAATGAGGATTGCGTGAAGATGCTTGTTGGAAACAAAGTTGATAGAGTTAGTCTCTTGTGCTCGTGCTTTCTCATCATCATCTCTTGCTCCACTTTCCGTTTCCTTTATGCTTGCGAAAATGATTTCAAAGCAGCCTGCATTTTTTAATCATTCATATTGTATGCTGTTTCATCTCCTAAGATTGTAGCTAGTGCACATGACTCAGCATTACTCACTCTTGAGGAAAGATAGTACACGATAAATAGGAGAATACAATAACCATTGGGTGATTTTATCTATCAGTAATTAAGTGAATCATATACTTCATTGGCCACAGAAGTGTGAGTTTATTGTCATCCCTCTATTCAGATAGAGCACATTCAATTCGTAGTAATTTTTTTTTTTCCTTTTTTTTCCCTTTTTTTTCCTGTGTAACACATTTTTAGTCATGTTCAGTTTTCTCTCGCCCATTCTTATCTATTATTATTCAATATTTTTTTCAATTATACTGCTGTTTCAGGAATCTGAACGAGTTGTCAGTAGGGAAGAGGGGATGAACCTGGCAAAAGAGCTTGGATGTCTATTTTTTGAATGTAGTGCTAAAACTCGAGAAAATGTGGAGCAATGTTTTGAAGAGCTCGCACTTAAGGTAGACAAATGAATTGCTATATGAAGGTTTTTTCCGTCTAGAGACTTTGATTGGTCATGAAATTAAATTAAATGAAGCTTCCTTTATTCCCCAGATGATGGAGGTGCCTCGACTAGTTGAAGAAGGATCAACCTTCAAGAGGAATATCTTAGAACAGAAGCAAGAGCCTCAGCCACCTCCTGGAGGTGGTTGTTGCAAATAGATCAACACTTCAAGAGAAGATCAATGTCAAACATGTAGTCACATGCCCGTTGCCTTTCCCTAATTATGGCGAATATATCCTAACATTTCATGTTCAAAATAGATGATAGTTTCCTCTCTTACGACCTCTGCTTATTTTGGGCTTGATTGCTGCTTCTCTTATTGTATGATCTGGTAGCGCATGTAAAGTTGTCCGGTGTTCTGATCATAATTCTGTTGAAAATTCATCTAAAGTTTACCTGATCTGATATGGGCTTTTCCTTTATGTATTTTCTGCAATTGCATCCTCAACGACCTTTAACTATTATGCGACATCATTCTTATCTGTGCCTTCATGCATATGTTTACAACAATTATTAGTGTATGGATAGCTCATTCATATACATAAGACTGTATTATATATAGATATATATGTATACATACACACGCACAAAAATATGTATGATGTGTTTTGGTTAGTTTTTATGGGTATAATGAATTTTCTATTAGCAGAATATTTAATTGAGTAGAAAGTACATAAAGAAAATGTTGTTGAGCTGGTGGTACATCATAGAAGTTTCCTCACCTCATCATATAATTAATCTAATTGAATTTGTTTTTGCTTAAGTTAAACTTTAATAGCTTTCTACTATTTAGAATGTCATTCGCATTTTTTAGCTACTTTTTTATTTCATGTTACATTTATCATGCAACCATTGTTGTTGGACACGTATCAAATGCTTTTAATAACTTATTCATGTCGAAAATTAGATCACAGAACTCCAGGCTTCACTTAATCAAAATCCATCGTTTATGAGATATAAACTCTGATATTATTAAATATACATGTGTTGTGTGTGTGTTTTTTGTTGTTTTTTTTTTCCCTCCCCGAAGTACCATGAGTGAAATATTTCTTCAAAAAGATTTTGGATAAATTGCATAAGACCTCGTTGTGGAAAAGCGATAAACTCTTGTGTAATTAAATATGTAAGACACCTCATGCTTTTCAAAAATGAACACACTTGCTCCCAGCTCACTTTTATTGAAAATCCACCTTTAACTGACAGAAGTGCCCCTTGATTTATGTGTTTTTCCCACCCAAAGAACATCAATGTCATTCTTCAAACTCAGACTTCTTTTTTCATTTCAAAAGACACAATTTTCCTTTTTCACGACTTGTAGGAACTAGGATTTGCAATCTAAACAAGACTCGAGAAAATCAAAGCAAGCATTTTGGTTTTAGGGTTCATTGTACTAGTTAAAGAGTTTTGGGAGTATTTCTGGTGTTTTTCCTGGTGTCCTGAAGATCATTCACAAGTAACAAATCCTTCAGTATTTGTCATGTGTTGTTCCCATTTATGTGGTTTATCAGTTCTGGGACAGTCTCTGAGTGCTGTGTTGTGTCGCTCGCATGGTACCCCAGTTTTATATGTTTATTTGCATGTAAAGTCGATACCTTTACATGTTATTTTAAAGGGTTGGAGTAGGTGTGGGAAATGAAGGCTGCCTTCTTTGTTATTAATGTTGGGTGGGATAGGTTTCAGATGTGGTTCCTTTCCTACATAATCAGTTACTATTCTTACCTTTTTCATTTTATTATTATTTTTCTTTGATATGAGGTCCCCTTTGTTGAATGACCTAATTTTTTATTACTTAATTAGTGTATTGTACAATTATAATCATTTAATTAAGTGATGCACAATTTATTTAAATAATTACTTCACTAGAAGTTAGATGGCTTCATTAAGTGACATTTATATGTGAGTTGGGGGTTATGTTGAAAGAACTCTTGGATATTACAAGTATGTTGGAGGTAGAAGGAGGAAAGCTGCTGAGGATGAGAGCAACAGGAAAGATGAATTAGAAGGAGGAATGAGCTGAGGAGAGCTGAGAGGGTTCAGCTTAGTGCTGCAATAGAGAATGACATTGGACATGATGAAGCTCTTGTTGAAGATTCTGATGAGTAAAGTCAATTACCTTAGTCTACTCAAAGGGTTAGATTTATATTTCGCAATATAAGGAGACAATTAAAGAAAGAGGCTAAAGCTTCTGATCACGTTGTCTGCTTGGATTTGAGTGAATCTAGTGAATTAGAGGGGCATTTCTACTTTTTTTTCCCCTCTTTTTACACTAGTTCCTATAATATGAAAAAGACTAGAAACCGTTTCGCCATAATTCATTGTCTCTTCACCAAAACACTCACAACTACCACTGAAGTTAGATTGGAGCTCGTTTTGCGAATTCACATGGTTAGACCAAGAAAAAGAACCACACATGCAAAAGGGATAGCAATGGTAGAGCTTTCCCCATGAGAGTTTCCTAAACTTCATGACTCTAATTGCAGCCTTTGAGTGGCATAAGCAAATTGGAGTGGAAGGATACTTCAAGCCAAAATCTTTTTTCCATTATTTCTCCTTGATGGGGTATTATTGAAGGATTCCATTAACACAACCAACAAAAAATGGTGGTCAAATGAAGGAGTTGCTCCTGATGGACGGAGAACAGATTTAGGGCTTCAAATGGGTTGCTTTGGAGGAAGAAGACAATGGAAAAGAAGATGAAAATACCCACTTAATATTATTATTTTTTTTGTTTAGGGGCAAAACTAACATTTCGAGCCTTAAAACCAATAATACTCTCTCAAATTTGCACGTTGAATTCACGCACCAAAAATGGGTGGACTATGCTTATTTTTCAAAAAATATGTGGGTACTTGGCAACATATTCAATTACATGAGGATCTATGTGCTAATTTGCTTTTTTATGAGGGGGTTTTATGCAATTCACCCAAACGAATTTTTATGCTTGAGTTTACAACTGCATCATACTCATTCTTTACCGAAACAGAAATTAGTTCATTTTAAAGGAATTTTTATGAGGTATTATCCTGCTTATTGGCTTTTAAATGTATTTTCTGCCTATTCTATCCTCAACAACTTTTCGTCTCTATCGGTTTCAATAGTTAAATAATTACTTGACCTTTTTCCAAAGTTGCGTTATAACCGTCAACCCTGTAATGCTTAGAATAGTGAACATGTCGAGCAACAAGCTAAAGTTTCGATCCATTGCAGAAAGTTTTCCACCTAACAAAACAATCTTCTCATGATTATTTGTAGTCTAAGCATTCACGCCTAACAACCACCATGATAGCTTCATGAGCAAACCATCTTCTTTCGACAGTTCATCAAATATTCCGAAGTTGAATGCAGTTAGAGCTTCCACTCGGAAATTTAAGCAACTGATCGGAGTAGGAATAAAAATTTCTGTCACACGACCTCATAATTTTCTGGTGGCAATGAACATCTATTGCCAGTTTCGACTTGTGAATAACGGCATATGAACCCTATTTCATGCATAACATGAAAACAACTCACAATGCATTAGCAAAGGACCAGCACAGGGGAAGAAGAGAAAGATGGAGGATCTTGGGTTCTGATAGCGGGCCTGGAACCAGCAACAATAGAGAAAGGAACATGGGGAAGAACACAAAACAGAGAGACAGTTAAAGAAGCTTTGTGACTACTCAGTCATGAATCATGCCAAATCCAGTTCTAAGCAAACATCTCAGGGCATTTAAGTTAATATCCACATTCATCTGTAGAAACCCATGTTGCGCCTACGAAGTTAATTTACTGGTTGACTTGAAATAAAAAATGGGGATTCTTTCACAAAACTATCTACTACGTAGGGAAGACTGGCAAGTAGAAATTGGTAAGATCCAAAAATCAAGGATCAATTTTCTAGAGCCGCGACTAATTGCCAAGTACAGCACCTGTAGCCTCTTCCAATATCCTCCTTGCTTCAGTTCCGGGATCAGCTAGTTCAGTTGGGGTCTGCCAATATTACTAATTAACAAGTAATTCATTATCAAAAATTGATGGGATACCCAGAGATATGCTTACCTTTCCATAGACATTTGTCCTAGATGGGGAAGCTCCATAAGCAAGCAACAGTCTTATGACATTGCCATATTCGCCTCTGGCAGCATGGTGAAGAGGCTATACCACATATAGAGAAAAGTCATCAGTTTAAGGAACATTTCTCCAGAAGGAAAATGATGCTAAAAGTTTGGATAATCTATATCAACAGAACTAGTTACTCACCGTGTCTCCTTCTGTATCAACAGTTTCTAGCATCCTCTTGACACGCCCTGGCTCATTAGCACAGTTTATAAGAAGTTGAGCTATCTCTGTGTAACCTACAAAATAGTTTTCACAAAACAGAAACAGTTAAGATCCTAAGGAACAAGACTATGATGGAAGACAGAAAGCTGATAAACCCACCTCCAGCACAGGCATCATGCAAGGGAATTCCTCCATCCTCATCCTTTGCCTCCAAGTTAGCTCCCCTTTCCAACAAAAACTGCACAGTGTCATCCATTCAGAAGTTATAACCTTACAGAAACATCCATATCAACATCACATACAACATATACGTAATAAATAGAATAATGAACAAAGCTCGTATTCTAGGTTTACAATGATGATTTTACCTGGACACAAGTCAGATGGCCATAGAGACATGTGAGATGAAGAACAGTGTCACCATCTTCCACTGGTTCATCAATATTACCATCAAAATTATCTATACTTGTCCATAAAATTGACAAAGATTAGTACACTGAACAACTTTAAGCTTTTAGCTATCATAAAGAGTTTGTTGTCAAGGTAATAACCCGAGGCATGCAAAATTTAGAAATTCTGACTGCCAGTGATTTGTTTGATCTTACTACATGAAACAGATTAATATCAAACTCGCTAACAGATAGGAGTGGCGTATTTATTAACTTGCATATTCTTACAATAATCCAGCATAATAGGGCTGATAGCATGTGGCAACATGCAAAAGAGGCTCTAAGATATGGTTATTTTTCTTTCCAGCGAGCTCCTTGAATTTCCACACAATTGAGAAGATCACAAACCAATTTCATGCAAGATGGACATGGTAACCAGCTGTCTCCAAAAAGCCTAATATCATTATTAGTCAAACCTTTTCAATACTGATATCAATGATAGGAAAATGAACAGCAGGCAATGAAGAATGGTACACCATAGCTAGATATAACGAAGTGCATAAAACATTCCATTGGGAAAGCCAAATGAAAATGGCCATATAATCCTAAACCATATTCGATTGAAGTTAGAATTAGCAGCCGCAGATGTATGTTGCTCTTTGTAGAAGGTTTCAGATTCTGGCACAGTGCAAGCTAAATTGCATGAATCCCATCCCCCTACCAATAACCAATACTATCTTCAAACAAGGTACTGAGAGCATATGTTTGAGCCATTTCCAAAATTTCTGTTTCTCCAATGTGGCAAATTATTATGTTAATATCATATTCATACTACACCATATCAACATTGTGAGACCAATCATTCTGTCTTGGACTTATAGCTTTATCATTATTTTATTGGATCTTGGTTGCAAATTGTATTTCAGTCATAGTGCATAAGCTTGATATGAATAATCAGAGTTCACAATTTTAATTTCATAAAATATGTGTGGCATCTAGTGATGTAGAAAAGATCACAATCATTGCACTCAATCAATAAAAATACAGAAATAGAACCACTCAGGTTTCAAATATGTTAATACAAACATAAGGTGAAGTACTTCAGCACAACAACTTATTAAACAGAACGGGCTCTAAGTTC
>JACFYI010000900.1:476883-539635 GCA_014898755.1 Handroanthus guayacan | reverse complement strand
ACTAATTGACTAATGCCTTGGGTAAAAAGGTTTTAACAGCAGTTAGGATCCTCTAGACCAAAACGGTATTTCATATCATATTTTACGTCATAAATATATGTCAAGCGTCGATGAGCCATGACTCCACTGGTAAGGGAGAAATTCCATA
The DNA here is from genome assembly GCA_014898755.1 of Handroanthus guayacan. Classification (NCBI taxonomy): domain Eukaryota; kingdom Viridiplantae; phylum Streptophyta; class Magnoliopsida; order Lamiales; family Bignoniaceae; genus Handroanthus; species Handroanthus guayacan. Next base: position 539,487 of record JACFYI010000900.1, on the reverse strand, counting down.
ACTAAGAAATTATTGGTTTGATTTGCACTAGAATGTAAGCCTTTTTTCCATGGAATTTTTTTTTTTTTTTTTTTTTTTGCTATATATCTTCAAATGTTATTGATATAATTTATTAATCTATATGAGAATATAATGTATTAATCATTTTTTTTTTCCAAAAATACATGTTAAACGTATTAAATATTTTTTTATAGAAGTAAAAGGTTCTGAATGTCACACAATTGACATGCATTCGTACAGGATTCCCAGTTTAGACTTCGGGCAATTAGTCTTAATTATTAATGAAGCAAAAAAGTCTAATTCTTTGTGCAGTTGATATGGACACTCTACGATAGTGATTAAGCGTACGTGCTAAGTGGATTAGGACCGCAGAACACGCCGACTCTTACAATTAAACAATACTTAAGTTACTAGTGTTTTAAGCTTTTAATTAGCCAATGATTAGAGTTGGTAAAGTATGGAATAATAGCAGGTTCCCTATGTGAAATGGGAGAATATCAATTATTTTCCAACTCCAATTACATAAAGAATACCCCAAAAGATTATGTTAGATAAATTCCATTAATGTGCTGTATACAGAGACAATCTTTTAGAAAAATGGTTAAAGTCAATTCCTTTTTTTTTTTTTTTTTGGGAAATTAATTTCTCAAAAGGGCTCACTAAAAAATTATTAATCTTAGTACTTAAATATAAATTCATCACAAATTTAATCAAATCTGTCAAGAAACAATTCAGTGATGGATTGTGTTCCATCATAAACATGTTAATATATTATTGTCATTGATAAGTTCTAAAATAATTAAAATTGAAATTCATCACATAAGCAACTTTTATGATGGAGCTTTCATCATAAATTGCAGAGTTATTACAGCAATTTATCACAAATTCATACAAGTATCATTATCAATATACGTCTTTTCCTTTTCTTTTTCTTAAACTCGGAAATTCATGATAAATGTTGTCTATATATAATGAAATCATACCCATCACAAATTTTTCATACACAAAATGATTTTTTTTCTTTTTGTAATGCTTGTATAATAAATAATTAACAAATACCTTGGCAATAATCAGTCAAACAATATTTGAAAGTGGCTCTTCTACTTTAGAACCAAAATATTTCATTTTTTTTTCCTTAAAAAAGTTATCGCCATTAATCAAATTATTATATCCATACATGCTTTAACTTCTAGATGCTTGACTCGAGAAAACATGAGAATCGACATTATAGAGCTGCCATCCATCACTTAAGCATGACATATAAAATAGCCAAATAAAAAATTAATTAAACCCACAAAATTAATGATGCACCACTCACAAAAATATTCAGATTAAGGGCGGTTCTGTACAAAGAAATCCTCTAATATTTTAAGTATTTAAAAGTTTAAAGTCTAGGCTGAGGGCCGCAGTAGAGATTCTTGGCGTATATTTGCACAATACGTATAATCTACGCGTATTCTGAAAGCACGTAACTGTCTTGTATATATGCCAACGTGAAGCATTTAATTTTATTCTTTTCTTTGTCCGAAGAGAAATATTATAAAATAAAAAAAGAAGATGAAGAAGGTGAGACAGACGCTGACAACATTGTTAAGACTTTGCTTGGTAGAATAATTAGTTAATTTTTTGCCATTCTTTGAAGTTCCTGCTGGTAGCAGCCATAGATGTATCCTAAGTTGTGACATAGTGTATGTAATTATTAATCTACGTTTAATGTACCCTCAGTTTTCAAAGAAATTAGGAGCAAGCATTTGTAGGTCAAGTACTTTCTGTATGTCTTACGTTAGTTTTAATAACATTTGATAAGGGTTTAGCTTCGAAAATGTCAAAAAAATACCTCTAAAGTAGTCAAAATTTTCTAAATAGGACATAATTCATGTCTTTTTGTTCGGGTCATTCTAATTCAATCACTCGACATGAACTCGGATCCGTGGATTTGGCATCTTATTAGATTCTTGGATGTGAATCTATCGTGTTAGTGTATTTTGAGCACTAAAGTAGACTCTCCAATTATTAATGAAGGCAATTCATTGTTTTGGATACAAGACCAGAGTATTGTGCTAACATGAATATCCTCGAACTCAACTATTTCAATTTTTTAATTATAATATATACTTTTTTTTCTTTTAAGATGATCATGACTGCATTTTAAACAATACATACTCAAATTTATGATCAATCTATTCCTAAATATGAACTTTATACAGTTGGGATTCTTATTACATTTTTATCTTAGGATGAGTTCATGTGCAAAATTTGAAATGTCTCAGACTGAGTTCAAAATAAAATAGTGTCCAAAATGAGTTCGAATTAATTACTAAATGCATTGCGTAAAGAATATTAATTTTCATACTAATTTGTATTATATTTAATATTTTGATTATGAATTACATTTACATTTATATTTCATAAAGAAAAATGATGCATTGCGGAAAAAATAGTGAAAATGAATTGAAGATAAGCCATGATTAATTAACGTTGGCATGAAATTAGTGGCAGATTGAAATGGATGAGGAAGAGTACGTTATTAATCTTTATTCCCGGTAGGTGATTGATTAATCATGATAGATTAAATTCATGTTATATTCTGGGAAACAACTATGATTAATAATCACGTAGTGCAATTATATATGAACATGTAGGGCAATTGTTCTCCATTATTCACGTCCTTGCAATCTTATTATTTATCAGTTGACTCAATTAAAGAGATGAAAGGGCTCACTAACATGAATTGGTATATAATAAAAATTGAATTTTCAAAATTTGCTTGCAGATTAATAATAAACTTGGAGCTCTTTAGTAAGTCATATTGGATTGACCATATTGATTAGTGATTTTATTAAATTGAAAGAACATAAAAATTAGGGTTGAATTTAATAAGTATGACATGGGGTTTAGATAATGTTTAAACACTATATTCGTACATTTTATCAAATGTTTGGTCTTCTTTACTAATTTATAGTTTTTGTAGTAAAAATATAGATCCTTCTTATTAAAGTGCATTTTCTCTTTTAAGGAATTGCAATTTTAGGGATATAATTGAAACTTCATCGTCCATACCAATATATTTTAGTGGGAGGAAAGAATATTAATAGTATAAGAAATAGCATGTAGAACTCTTGCAGCGAACGAATCTGTTACTGATGACGGAGCATCACACAAGCTACAAATAATTACAAAATAATCTTATCAACCCTAGTACCCTACCGAAGAGTCCCTTATCAAATTACCCACCAATTTTTACATATTGTTACTGCACTTTACCAGTAAAATGTTGGAAAAGAAAAAAGGGATAAAAAAGGGATTAAAAAAGAGCTTTATTGTTCAGGTTGCTAATTATAAAAAATTAATTGCATAGACCCATATAATCATGAAGTAGTTTGACTTCAACTATTCAATACTCAACTCGAGTGTAATTGCTGAAAAATTCTTTGAGATTGATTCATTAACAATAAAAGATTTTAGTTTGAAAACATCTTTTATTCAATAAAATTTAAAATTCAACTCAAATTCGACAATTTAATAGAAAAGTGATACATATACGTACAAAACATCAAGTCACATGAACTCGATTGAAATAAAGTTTGAGCTTAATTCATATAATAATCAAATTAAATTCAAACATAAGTTTTGAAGGGATGAAAATTAAAAGAAATTTAAATAATAAGATAATCCACTAGTTTGACTTTTTATCCTCCCTTGCAAGCTCATTAACCAGCTAACAAAGTACTAATTCAAATTAACCTAACTTAAGCGCGTTTTAAGAAGAGGATTAATAATTACAAAGGCAGGTCCTTGCTTTGGCTGTTTTTGTTACATCCGATCATCGATTAGAGTCAAATGTGGCATTATTTTAAGAAACTAACCTATATTCTAATTAAGACACTGTTTACTTCTAAATTCTAATCATTATTCCAACTTATCAATAATTATTTTAGTATAAACATTAATAACAATTAATTAAAGTAAATAACAATGCTCATACAAATAACTACAAGTCTGATATATATATATATATATATTTAGAGAAATGATTGCATTTAATCATTACATCATTAATATATTGATATGAATACTTTAATATCAAATACATAACAGATCAATCAAACTACTATAAAGTAGAATTAAAGCTACGATTCAATAGATGAAAAGCCCACACGCTAGGGTGTTTCAACTGGGTTTATTTAAGAACTTGATTAAGAGGGTGTTTCAGTAACTTCATATCTTATTTTTAAAATTTTTTTCAATTTTAATTATTTTAATTATAAAATCATCGTTGATAGCATCTTATAAGCTTTAGTATTTTATTTATCCAAAAATTTGAGCAATTAATTTTAAAAATAAAATCAATATCTTATAAAATATATGAAGTTAAAATATGTTTTAAATAAATTTAACCGAACAACCGACAAGTCCGCGATTTGCAGTGTACGAGAAAAATATATGGAAATTACTCATTAGCGACCTCATATGCCTCCTAGATGGTGAAGCATCGAGCTTGTACACTAATGGGCCACCTTATTCAAATGTCCATATTATAATTGGGCTCGGACCATTATGAAACTTAAGCTAATTTCCCCCAAATTTTTTTGGCTAAAAATTAAATGTTGCTATGTTTCTAGATTTATGAAATATTTTAGAAGTACAAGATATTATATTTTCACTTAAAATTTTGTACTTGACTGATAATGAAAAGTTGTCAGTTATATTTTCCACTAAAATATTTTGTAAATCTCGAAGAAGCAATTTACTAATTACAAATTAAATATCGTGCTTTTAGCGTCATGTTAGTATTTTTTTTAATATTATTATTAAGAGGAAATTACAACATTAAATCAATACATCGGTACATCAATAATCAAAGAAAAAATTTTCCTACACATTGATGGGAATTAGACTGTGTCCTTTAGGAGCATAATAACTTAGTTCACTGTAATCAATATATTTACATATATAACTTGGTTCACTGTTTTTCAGAAAGTTTAAAGATATTGCAGTTATGTCGTATTAAAGGGCAAATGTCTCGAATCTATCAATCTATCACTGACGTTTCCGACTAGATTATCAAATGTCTGATCCACAAAAAAACACACCGTGGGTGCATTTTTCATGGGCCCGACAACCAACTGTAGGGGGAATGGCCCAAAGGTTTCCATCATAAATTAGAATGATCTATTGACCCCTGAGAATGAAGATAATTTTTTAAAATACTTCAATGTTTACATCTTTTTAAAAAGTCAATTGATTTAGTTTGGCTTATAATTTGAACTAGCCAATCCAACTGATCTTGACCATAGAATTAGTCCATGTGGAGGAACCAGATCATGCCAGTTAGACTCGATACTACTTGGATCATGTCAGGCCCATTATAATAAAACTTTGAATTAGAATGTGACAAATATCCGAATTTCATTGATTCTAGACTTGAATACTACGACCATCCTTACATTTTTACGACCCCCTCTAATCCTCAATGTCTTACCCAACTTGAACACAAGAGAGTCTTCGATGGGAAAGCATAAAAAATCCAAATCGTATTCCCTTATTTCAGGTCAAGAATGACTTACCAATTGTGGGCGACCGACTCCAATAATCACGTTGGACGGCCACAAATCAGTCGTCACAGCTTCTCCCCTCCTGTCAATATGTGATGACTACTCCTTTGATTTTGTAGATATTATCACTCATTATCCGGAAAAGGATATTAGAGCATATCCATAAGTATGAATACACAAAAGATAATGGAATCTAAAGCATAGATAGGGAATCCCTTTGAATTGGACTTCTCAATCCATGACGAGATCGGCTTGTAGATATTAAAGTTATTTCATAACTGTCGAGTGAGCCAACAAATTTACTTTTTGCAAAGGCCACTGATTCATAAAGACAAATATATGACTAGATATTCTTCTCATATTTGAATATTGTCCAATATTGAATCAACTTTTGATATAAACGTCATATTGTACAACTTACGATATTACACGTAACTCTTGAATAAGATGTTAACAAGTTTCTGGATTGTTCCCTCGCCCACCCCCCACCCAAAAAAAAAATGAAAAGAAAAAAAAGAAGGCTTGTGCATTGTCTAATTGTACAGGATTAACATAATTTCGTTTTATAATATCATTTTACACTAATTCATTGATTCACAAGATTACTTGAATAGTAATCTAAATAGTGTTTGCATAACATATTCTTAAAGAGAGATATTGTAACAAAAAAGAAACAAAAAAAATGAAATTTTTGTAAATGTTATATATGTTTGGATCGAACTTTTAATTAGTCATTAAAATTCGAACAAAGAAAAAAAAAAAGAGAGGGGTTACTTAAGTGGTATTTGCAACAAATTATGCAAATAATTAGCTGTAAAAAGTAAAATACAATTAAAAGTACTTGGTATTTGGAAATCACAAAATAATTAACTGTAAGCCAATGAAAAGAATGTTTGGAATTCTAGCTTTTTTTTGCTTCCCCATTTTATTGGGAAAAGTTTATAATATCTCTATGAAAAAAAAGATTATTATTAATTAATTTTAGAGAACATCTAATAAAAACAAAGTTTTCAAACACTTAAGAAGGTCTATTTTTAGGAATAAAAATTATTATTAATTAATTTTAAAAAACTTTGAGCATAAGCAAAATTTTTAAGCATTCAGAAGAAACTTTTTAATGTGAGCTAGATAAATATTTTTCGCAATTAATTGTAACCAGCACCTTCAATAATTCAAGTTTATACTTTATTTGTATATTTTTCTTTGTTTATTAAATTCAATATACTGATATGAATACATTGTTCGAATGAACAAAGGAGGGAAGTAATTGAATTTTTCTTTTTCTTTTTGTTGAAAGCAACTGTACCGTGCCCAAACAGGCTACGCGGAAGGGAATTTTGTGACATCAATGAATATTTGGGGACATTATGGATAAGAAACAGAATGCTCCAAATTAGGATCGTTGATATATTTGGACACATATGAAGTCGACATAAATAATATTTGGACACGTGTAATTGCAATTGCTCTAATGTTTCCAAAAGCCCTTGAAGAATCACAATAAACATATCCATCTTTGTCCGATTGAGTAACGCTCAAAGATGAGAGAATTTATGGAGGTTTGTCGCGTTAGGCTATAAATGCATCGAATTTGGATTAGCTTAGAATAATTCGAACTTGAAATCGATTGTTAAATTTTATAATTGAAATTGACCTGAGATTCCACAGGAGATGAGTCCATTTATATCAAATTTGAATTAAAAAAACTCAAAACTCGATGAGAAAATTTGAATAACAGTAAACAATAATTATACTGTGAATAAATATAAATTATTTTATTTCATAAAACATAAAGTTCTATACTATAAAATTAAATATTAATTTTAGCGCATCACCTATTACATCTTCTTTAAGAATCTTTACTGTTATTATGTATATTAAATATATGTTAACAAAATAATATTATTATCAAAATTCGAATTCTAATTGTCAATGAATCGAGTTAACTAAATTATGCATTTATTTAGAATTATAAATATTTATCGTTAAATATGACTCGTCGAATACTTTAATTAATTAAAATTTTTAAAAATCAGATCAAATTCGAAATAAATTTCATCCAATTGATAGGTATCCGCACGCGCATGCTTAACGGTAAATGAGAAAATGGTCAAAATAGTCGACTCAAATGGACAACACCAAAATTGGGATGTGGGATAGGACACTCACACAACTATATATAATAACAAAATACCCAAGTTTTGGTGCTTTCTAATCTGTCTCGCATGTTGTTGTTTGGCAATGCAAATTGCACATACATTGTGTTCTGTCTGGACTCTGAGGGGGTGTCAGGTGTCACATAGTATGTATGTAGATGGTAAGGTACGGAACCTGAGAGTTGCTGTCAAATGGGGCCCAATCCTTGTCAGCAAATCTTGAGAATTTTATCCATTTGTTTGTCCGACATGGTGTTGCAACTTGCAACAACCCGGAAATCCACCTACAAATTCTCTCTGTCTTCATATCTGTCACAAAATATCTCGTGCTTTTTTTTATTAATTTAAAATCTATTTATTTATTTGTTCATTTATTTTCAAGATGAAGAATATCTTAATAATGATAACAACAAGATAATGTTAATTATTGACGTTATATAAAGTATGATAAATGGGAGGTATTGAAATTTAATATTTGTAAACACAGGAAGAAAATATTAGTATTTGGAGTTTTGGGAAAATCTTTTCTTTTTTTTTAATGGGTTTAGCCGGTTTGAATGTTTTGAGACTGATGTGATGTTTTGTTCTATTTTGAAAGAAAAATAAATTTTACTGTAATGTCTTTTCATGTAATTTTTTGCTTGATTATTGATATTATAATTTTATTTCTGAGGCTAAGAATGTTACTCTTGTCCATGTATTTTGTGATAGGGTTTTCCCGTATTAATTCTTTCACACGTGGATCTGCCTCCTTTATCTATCAAATATATATAGTTTTGAATAATGTAATGATTTGAAATTATTATAAATTTTCAATAATATAGTGAAACAAAAAGTTGTATTTTCAAAAAAATAAAAATAAAAAAATTTACTTTTATTTTAAGAGAATGAAATCCGTTCTCAAATGCTGACTTAATTGCGCTCTTTTTTCCTGAAGAAGTGATCTCAGTAACTTTGTAAGCATATTGATATTGAAAATCTTGAGTGTTCATTTTATTTATTTAAATTAAATACTTGTACGATAGAAACGACATTCTAATTCCCGAAATTTATGTCGATGAGACTTTTGTTCAAGTGGAAAAGTGGAGATCTTATGACCTAAAGGTCATGGATTAAATTGCTACTAGTGCATGGGGTTGTTTTTTTACTGTACGACAGGTTGATGATTTTTCTACTATGTAGAGGCTCTTAAGGATTTTTCTTGATAATGTATTGATATTGTTTGTTATTGATGTATTGATGTACTTTTTGAAAAAAAAAAATCAAAAATTTGTGTGAACGGACGAAACATTGACTGAAATGCATAATTGATTTCAAAAAATTACATGAACGGACATATTTTATCGAATTTTCAACATAGCCAACACGCATTTTAATTCCAAAAGTTATATGAACGGACAAATTTCAATGAATTTTCAACATCGGCAGCATGCATTCTAATTTGAAACTTCTAAAAGTTGCACTAACGGATGAATTTTAACGAATTCTCAACATCATGCTCTGGCTATGAAATAATACAGACAAAACACCACAGCTATGAGAAATCTGATTCCCTTCGCAAATTTGGTGTCAACATTAGTCAAGTCGAAAATGAGAATGTTTATGTTATACCCTACATATTCCAATTATTGATATTTGTTTACAAGCTGATGTATATATTAATGTGATACGGGTTAAATTAATATCTAACGGGATTAAAATTTGCATCTTTTATTTGGGTTCACAAGACCTATAAAAGTACAATTCGAACTAGTTACCATGTATTAACACCTTTCGTGGTCTCCAAATTGATGCTACGTGGATTTGAATAAAACATTACATTCTAACACTACAATTAGATCAGCAGTCATAAATAAAGGTAATTTTTACTATGAATCAGTTCTTGCTCTTTATTTGTAACATACTTTTGAATTTACCTTATCCAATCTTTAGATTCTTAATTAATTTAAGTATTCAAGGATTATGTATAAAGACCATCTCAACAAGCCTAACTATTGCATTAATTTTAGGGGAAGTCCAAATCCAAGAAATCGAGATCCCCCCACCTATCTAGAAATTTCAATTAGTACTCTAGCAACTTCATTCACGACCTCAACCCTTTAACGTGGAGAAAATAACTAAACCACAAGGTAATTGAAAGGTATTATATATTTTTTATTTGAGATTGAAAAGATAACAAAATGGCATAAAATTAAATTTGGACATATTTACAACATCATAGGACCACAGGAAAAAGAGTCACTCTCTTGAAAGTGGTCCTTAAGTTAAAAGTTCAATCAAATGCAGTGGTGTCCATGGGCAAAGCAGCATTATAAATTCAGAGTACCGCAGGCCCCAACCCAACCATAATAACGTCTTCCAATTCATTCTCCAAACACAGCAGTTATCCAGCCCAAAAGAAGTAAAATTCCCTGCCATTAAAGGGGGAACTCCCGCAAGCACGACGTCGTTTATCTGTAAGCATCCTATCTCTTCGGAGAATGTTTATACCAATGGATAAAGCCGGTGAACGCTGAAGTTTTCCTAATCATCATCATGCATATCATAAAAATGGCATATAATAATAAAAAATGAATGGGAAAAAAATATTAAAACAAGGAATCTGAGGGGCCTTGTCTAAATTTTCGAAGCCCTTCAATTATTTTCTGCAAAATGCCCTGTTTTTTGTGAAATCGTTGAAGAGCTAATGAGTTTAAGGCAGAAGATTTACCATTTCTTGATCATTGCACAATTAGGTCTCATTACGAGCTTCTTTTGCAATTGTTATTCTATTTATAGATCTGTTTGACTGTTTCTTCTCTGCACAGATTATTGATATATTTTCTTTTGTCGGGTTTCTTTTGTTATGAAATTCCAGGCCAAATCTTGAATTCTGTATCTTTAGTTATTAGAAGACAAAATGGATGGTGGTTTGAAGCATCAGATGATTTCTTATCTGCCTGCAAGTGATGAAAGCATGGTGGAGATGGGCTCTGAGAAATATGGGTATCTATATCTCATTTTTACTTGTTTTTTTGTTTTTGTCCTGCTTTCCTGGTGGCTTTTCTTTTTAAACTACAATATAAACAGTACCTTTTATAATCACAAAATTCCCTATAGAAATAAAAATTAATTTAAGAAATGATTATGTGTTAACAGCTGCTCGCATTATCGGAGGAGGTGTAAGATCGTAGCACCCTGTTGCAACGAGATATTTGATTGTAGGCACTGCCATAATGATGCAAAGGTGCACTTTTTGTTTTTGTTATATATTTAGTCATAAGAAAGCTTATGAACAATAGTATTATCAGATTCGTACAGATATGTACTAACTCATCTAAACCATAATCAAGCAGAATTCAATAGAAGTTGATCCACTCGATCGCCATGATATTCCACGTCATGAGTTAAAAAGGGTTAGTTTCAATTCTTGGTGTTGTTTGTGTTTTCTTGTTCCTTTTATGACTTTCTTTCTTCTACGTTGAACATGACATGGAATTTTATCTAATCCTCTTTGAAGTAAAAAGTAGAACTTATATTTGTAAAGGAATTACTAATTGTTGTCTGTAAAAATTGTTTGATCAAGTTATAAGCTGTGGCTTTTTTCCCCAGTTAGAACATGTTTATTTACTTGGTTTGTTTTATATGTATCTCCAGGTCATTTGCTCATTGTGCGAGACGGAACAAGATGTGAGTTCAACATTTAGATTTCAAAAATATGAATTTGATTCATGAAATTTGCTAGAGTTTTCGCGATGATCAACTTAACTTTTGATGTTTCTAATTTTAATAGGTTCAACAAATATGCATTAATTGTGGGGTTTGTTTGGGAAAGTACTTTTGCTCAAAATGCAAATTCTTTGACGACGATGTAAGCTTCTTTACTAATTTCTCAAACAATTGTAGTACTTACTATCCAATATCTGCTTCAATAACATTGTTGTTTTCTTTTCGAAGGTTTCAAAAAATCAATATCACTGCGAAAAATGCGGAATATGCAGGTTAGTTACTTTTCTTTACTTTCATCTAGTTTTAACTGTACAAAGTTTTGTTTTGCGCTTCTTAAGCCACCATGTCAAAGCCCTGGCCCGCATTATCCTATATTTAGTCGCCTTTTTTCCGTCCCCTGATTCCCTTCTATTTCCTTTTATATACCCTTAACTTTATTCATCTTTGAATCTAACTTTCCCTTTTTTACTTTTATGCTTGTTTTCGTTGCAATAGAACTGGTGGCAAAGAAAACTTCTTCCATTGTGATAAATGTGGTAAGTTGCGTTTTAGTCGTGAATGAAGTTTATTGGTTTCTAAAGCCAGAAATTAAGCATTTAAGCCATGTTTTTTCTATTTCAGAATGCTGCTATTCAAATTTATTGAAGGATTCACATGTATGTATAGAGAGAGCAATGCATCACAATTGTCCTATATGCTTTGAGGTGAAGATGAGTTATCTACAGTATGGAACTTTTTTAATGGTGGGGGGCTTGTTCTAACTTTTTATATCCTGAATGCAGTATCTTTTTGACACGCCAAGAGAAACGACCGTGCTACCGTGTGGTCACACGATCCATCTTAGCTGTGTTAAGGAGATGGAACGTCATTTCCAGTAAGATTTTTTGCCGTCCTCTTAGTGCATCACCTTTTATTAGGAATGCCCATTTTCTTTGTGTATCTTTAATTTGCATATTAACCTAATAGTTTGAGGCATGCAGGTATTCTTGCCCAGTTTGCTTAAAATCATATTGTGACATGACTCGTGTTTGGGAAAGGCTTGATCAGGAGGTATATATGTTGCTACAGTTATAACTCTTTGAGGAAAAATTATTTGTCCATCTGAACTATGTGTGTTTAGTTTGCCAAATGAACATTTCTTGTTACACTTCACTCTCTAAACAACCTAATTTAGATGGAATATTCCATGGGGATTTATCACGTGTGAAGGGTATTTTCGTCACCTCATAAAAGGGCTACCTTTTCCCACTTGAGTTATCATGAGATATGCAACAGGAACATTCAGGCATTCAAAATCGTAACTGTGAAAAAGTGAAGGTTTAATGAGACTGCACTCGTATGATGTCTAATATGCCTACAAAATTGCATGGTCATATTATAATACCCTTAAAAGAAGGCTCGTGTCTCTCATATGATGGAACCACAATGGAATATTTTATCAGAAGTTGATCGTATTGGCAAGATTTAAAAAAAAAAGGTGGGTTGGATAGTAAAGGTGTGACATGAAGGGGGGGGGAACAGAAGGAAAAAAAGTAGAATCATTGGCAAAGTGTTAAAACACACATATTTTGAATAGCAAAGCATTTTGTCCTCCAACTCTTTCACTAACATTAATATGCTGCTTCATATTAACTGTCGCCTTTGTCCAAATCTCAGGTTGCTTCAACACCAATGCCTCAAATGTATCAAAATAAAATGGTAAGAACACTTCAAATAAGTTAATCAGTAGCATCTTTTCTGATATATATTAACTGAAAAACGTCTAATGTTGTTCTTGATTAGATCTGGATCCTCTGCAACGACTGTGGAGAAACATCGGAGGTAAACTATCATATTTTGGCTCACAAGTGCATAAATTGCAACTCATACAATACAAGGCAGACGAGAGGAGGCCCTTCTTCATGTTCATCCGGAATATCAGATATCCTAAGATGATCAGATTCTTGGCCAGATTGAATCGAACCAAAAATGCTAATATGACAGCAGAAGATCAAAACGTTCCTTTATTCGTTGCTGATTACTTGCCTAGTTAGGAAACATCTGTAACTTCACCCCCTGAGCTTAGGTTGTTAAATCTATGTATCATCCTGAGAGGACAAGTTTGGTTGTGTGTTATTATGTAAATCAGTGAAATGTATTCTTCGATCTCAAGATTTGATTTCATGTTCTTGAAGCAAGATTATTTCGGGTTCTTTTAAGGTGTATATTACCTCCATGGGTGAAGAAAATGAATTCACAATGAACAATCAAAATATTGAAACAGAAGTATTGAAATCTCAACCTCCCAACACCTCACACCTATTATATGTACCAATATTATAGGTAACGAAGTACCGGATGAGACCTATTTCACCTTTTGAAAGATGTGAAGTGCAATATTGCGACGCAAACCCACATAGAGTTGTAAACCTATGTGGGCTGCAAAGCTGCTTGGAAGTGCAAAACATTTTGTTTTTGGCATGATGTAAGACACAATTCAACATTTGTTCTAGAAGATTCAACAAGCCTTAATGACGTCTACACTTGGTAGTATTAGTTCAACTGCTACTTCTAGAGAATCACCGAATCATCAACACTTGGTCAAAAATTGAAAATGAATAAGCTAATAGTCTACTATAACCATGCATTTCCGTTTCATTATCTTGGTCCAAACCATTTCATTGGAAGAAATATTGAAAATTTTATTTTAAGGGAAACCTTTTAGAGACAGCTTTGATCCACTCTTTCATTAAATGCACAACAATTCTTGTACAAATGGTGGTTCTAACAGTAAAAATTGGCTGTAAAAAAGTAAAGCAAAATCTAAAACAGAGATTTTACCATTACAACATAAAATGAATCGAATGAAATTAATTCTTTTCCAGTCTTTCTTCAGGTCATATAAATCCATAATAGAATAATTAATTTCCAGCTCATGAGGAGACATTATTTTCTCATTACAATATAATACACGAGGATTGAGTTTCAAAAAATCTTTTAGCATATGCCAAAAAATCATTCATGATCAATAAAACAATATTTTCACATCTCAATTCGTAACCCCTGGCCCATAAAGGTATACGTCTCGACGATGTTTTGGTTGCAGTGGCCTCGCATTTTCCTCTGCAGACTGTCAATTGAAAAAGAAAAAAAAAGGGAAAAAGAAAACCATATATATAATCACCGAATTAGTTCTTGAAAATTAAAGAAACTACTAAAAATAAAATATCTGGAGATTAAAGTTTTGCAACTTACGTCATGGACAGCTTCTCTAAGCAACTTAACTTGGTCCCTGGAAACAGTCCTCACCTGAAAATAATTCAACATAAATGGTAAGAATTTTCATCTATTTGGCCCGTAAATTTAAGTTAGGCCTAGAGGGTTTGTTTGGTTACCTTTTTATTGATGGTCCAAATAACTCCTTCTGTACAAGGAGGAACTGTAAGTGATCCCATGTATCTATAGTACCTCTTCCTGCGCATGTTAATGTCGTTTGGATCAACCATTCCGAGATTTCTCTCTTCGTACTCCTTATCCATCATCGATGATATATTTGTCATTAACTGTCAATAGCAATACAATTTTTTCAATGTTAGTAGTGTTATTACATCATAATAAAGTCAAAGTTAATGCATGATATACACTTCCTAAGTCCTACTAGCGAATGGATAGAAGTTCATCACTCATAGGGTGTTTGTCCAAGCAGTTGTTGCTATTACATCTCGTAAGATGTTTTTCTTTTTCTTTTTCTTTTTTTAATTTATAAGATGCTAGATCTTATTAAAAAAGAAAAATCTATTGAAAATTTGGATCAAATAAGATATTAGAGCTTATAAAATATTAGTAATGACAATTTTGGAATTAAGATGACTAAAACTGAAGGAACATATAAGATTTAAAAAAAAAAAAAATAGAAACTTTTACTTTTGAAAAAAATTATAAGATCCTAACAATTTATTTAAGAGCTTATAAACTTAATATATATATATATATATATATCAGATATCTTTTCACATCTTATGCTCTAACCAAACGCAGTCTTAGATTGATATGCACAAACCCGCAAGTGAACAACTAATGGTCAAGAGGCACAGCTCATTGACAACTTGCAACAACAAACCAATTTTAACTTTCACTGCAGGGGACGAGATCTCCTATTCCAAATTGTGTTCCATCTCCTATTCCATGCCTTTAAATACATGCCATGTGTATTAAATATTTCCTTATAAAAATATTTAGTAATAAATGCAATACACGTAACATGTATTTAAAGATATGAAATAGGAGATGAAACATCTACTGGAATAGGAGAGCCTGTCCTCACTGCAGGGTACTGTAAATGGGGTAAGACTACACAACTTTGATGAGTAGGCCATTGCTTTCAAAAGCGATTTATGTGATATGTGAGGAAATATTTTGGTCAGCATTACACTAATTAAAAGGAAAAAATGCACCAAAAGACCAATAGAAAGATAGATTAACAATTTACCATATAAAATTCATTATATTTTTCCCTTTGTTACCTGGGATAGAAATTTATCAGGTTTGCCAATCTTGTACAAAACTCCAACAACAGCTATGTTATTTTTCACATTTGGGTCCGTGTTTCGGTGCACCAAATGCAACTCCATGTCATACCTGTCACAATTTAGAACGCAAGATCTTCTTACATCACCAAATCTTGGACATTTTGTTGGACTTCACATCATATATCACAAAATTAGCAATACGTACGGTACAAAGATTTTTGTGAGACAAAAAAAAAAAAAAATGGAAAATGCTAAGAAAAACAATTTTCTTTGTTAAGGGAAATACGGAGGAAACGAAAATTTGGAGGAAAATGTATCTTAGTAGTGGGGAAAATTCATTTTCCTCACGAAATGGTGAGTAAAATGAAAGAAAAACTTATTTTGGCATCTTTTCTTCTTAATACATTATGACTTTTCTTTTAATTATTTCTTTTCTTAATATTTTATTTGAAAAATCAACCAAACTTGAGATTTCATATTTTTGTGATTTTTTTTTCCGTAGTATTTTCTCTTCCTTACCAAAGTCCTCAAATCAGACATAGCCTAACAGTATTTTTCTTGTAATTAAAAAGCAAAGAAGAGAGCACGCAGTATGCACCTTCTGCCGTGGATAGTGTGCTCGGAAGGAGAATGCCAGTGGGCATAACGGAGAGGGTACTCCGTCCCGTTAATGAATGTTGATCCAGCATTACCAAACCATTCAATCTGCACCACCAAATTAAATTCACTAATTATGTTAGTGTAAAATGAAGAATACACAGTCGTCGACATATATATTTTAATTAATTAACGACCATTATCGATCTCTTATTTGAAATAGTGTTTTATTTTCTATTTCACTGACAAATCAAATACATGTCAACTGTACGTATTCGATGACCAACCAAATATTTATAAAAAAAAATAAATATAAATAAATAAATAATACACTTGAATTAACAAGTGACACATACATGGATATTCTTTGCAATGTATCAAAAGTAGTTGTGGACATGTTCTTTGCAATAAACAATATCTTATAAGGACAATAATGTAGTTTTTAATTGAACCCAACGGCTATCTGATTGCGACAAAATGAGCTGTTTTATTCAACTAAACATATGATTAGAAGACAATTACTCGTAATCCAGGCAGGATTATTAATAATTAATCTTAATTACCTGTATGTCATGACCTCTGTTCTTGATAGTTGCATTAGAAGCTCTGTAATTCCTCTTTTCAGTCTTGGAAATAATCTTCACTCTCTCGTTAGACATATCAATGGGGGATTGCATAGTGCCATTATTACATGCAGCCCATTCTTCTTTTAATAATCCCCACTTTTTTGGACCCCTTTCGCCTTTTTCACTGTAATCAAACTCTCTTTCATTCTCTGATTTTGAAAAAAGAAAAAGAAAAAAAAGAAGAAGACGAAAACCCAGATCAGTTCTGAAAGAAGAAAAAAACTTAGCAAAACATTAATTTACAACAGAAACTTACAAAAAAATAATTCAAAAATAACGCTATTTGCATGACATACCTGCTTCTTGAGCTTTAATGGGTTTTGCCCCAAGAAAAATAAGGCAGAAAATCAGAAGTGGAACAAACACATAGAGAGACTTGCATTTGCTCTGCATTTTTTCTTTCTTTTTTGGTGATAACTATGGAAAAAGAACAATGGCAGATTGTATAATTAATGGGATTCTTGATAACTTATGGTTGATTAAAGAGTGTTTTCTTGTGGGTTTATATAAGGGGAAAGTGGGTGGAATCTGATATATATTTTGGGAGAATGGGGGGACTTTCCTGCAAGTTTCTTGACATACAATTAATATATATATATGTATATGTAATGAGTGTGAACCTGAATTATTTTTTTGGAATAAGAACAGTATAAAATTGGCAATGCCAGCAAATGAACAAATTTGATTATTGACAAATGTGACTAACAACATACTAATTGATTATTATTATTACTTTAATAAACGTCTAAATAAAGTACTTCAAGAAAGGTGGACAAGAACCGAATAAGCCTTTCTTCTTTTAGAGGTCTAATTATCAATTACTTTTTCTTACCTAATGGCTGCTTTCCACGAAATTAATTTGAATCAGTAACTACGGAAAAAATAAAATAAAATAATATGAAAAGGCAGTTCACGCTGCCTTAACCATACGGAGCCTCACAACAGAATGGGGACAAGAGAACAGGTATATGAATTTGGTGAAGATATAGTTCCTGTAAGAATTAACTTGATTTAAAGAAAATAAAATTTTAAAATATTAATTAAGTTTAAAATTGAATTTAAAAGAGTAATATGGGGGTTGATTATTTTGGAATGAAATGGAATACTTCCAAGATTTCAAAAGTTCAAAGTGAGTGGTTTGTAAGTTAACTTTTACAAGAAAATGAGCGGAAGGCCCGTTGTGGTTCTTTGTGCTGGTCTTGGTGCATGGTAGCAATTTCTCTGTGGTGTAAAAAGAAGACATGATTTTCGACTTTGACGGTGGTTGGTATAATATCTTTTACTATAAATATCAAATACGCAAGTCGAAATATAGAAAATCGACTGAATCAGTAGCTTAAGTTTGTGACCCAAACGAGGGTGATTTTGGAGTTGAATGTGATTTTACTAAAAGAAATTTGAGTAATTATTATAATTGAAAGTTATTGTTAATAGAAAATAATGGTGTTAAAAAGTTATTTTCAACGGTTACACCGTGGCAATGATATATAGTTTTTGCAAGGGTAGCAGAAAATCTTCCATAATATATAGTTATGGTGGATGTTTTCAACTCAGTATAGTTATGGCAAATTATGTTTTCATCTCAGCTTTTTGAACCATTACTCTTATATTCACCTCGACTCTTAAGTTTGAGTTATTGACTATTACTTTTACTACGGCTATTAACTTTTTAGTTGCAAATATTTAATATTTTGTAGTTTTTGTATCATATCCTGCAAATTGACAGGGTTTTGATTTGGATCATAAGGAAGTATTTATTCGAATGATGGAATCAATCCCCCAAATTAAAAAGGAAAAAAAAAAGATTCGAATACACAAAAAAATATATAAAAACTACACTTCCATATTTTATAACCACTCATTCATATGTAACGTTATTGTAAATATCAATATGATAAAAAATATTACATGTTGTGCTCAATTATTGAAGACTTTTCTTGAAATGAGGAATCACATATATATTTGTTAGAAATATTTTGGCAAGCTGTGCCGTTTCTTGTGGAGAAGTTTTTCATTTTTATTATTTTAAATTGGTGAGAGTTGGTCAAGGTTTAGTATAACGAGACTCTTTCTTTATAATTGCCTCAGCACATTCTATAGTTTAATCTTATTAGGAGAGATATTTCCTGTAGATTAAAAAATTATAAAAATAATAATCCCTAACATTAGATCATTGCTCTAAAAATTATAATATTAGTAGCAAAAAATTAACTAATAATATGAAAATTGTCGATAATATATATTTTACATCATAATAATTTTTGTTTTATCACTATGTAATTTAATATTGACAAAAGATAGTTTTTATAATTATAAAAAATAGTCATAATAATTTGGTGACAAGATTGCCATTATCTTTAGTTTGTCATCAAACATGTTATTGGCTAATTGTATTATAGTGACAATTTAAACTATTGTTCCTATTAAATTCATTAAGACTGTTATTGTGATAAAATAAAACTTGTTATCGCTTATTGTATATAATTAGCACAAATTTCGTAGTGTCACTACTTTGTTTATCTTTTGCAGAATAATAAAGGGTTTACTTAGTCTCAGTCAATACCAAATTTTCAGGTATCTAATTTAGTACATTATACAAGCTTTATTTAAAATTTTCAATCAATTGAACAAATAGTAAAAGCATTATCGTAATATTTTAGATCGCAAGTGCCAATATGCGATTATATAGGTTAAATCTCAGGAAAGCGTAACCATTAAAAAAAATGAGAATGCACCCTCCAAAAAGTTTCTCTTTTTAGTTTTTTCTTTTTACAAGAACTTAGTTTCTCCTGTCTATGACATTTAAATGCAGCTACAAAACCTTTAAAAAAAATAAAAAAGAAAGAAATAAAAAAACAAAAGATATGTACATAAAAATGAGAATTTATTATTTCGATGATAATGCGGGGAGACTGGAGTCCACCTCTAAATTTTGCAATATATTCCCAAACAATAAAATACAAGGAAGTAATTTCGTAATTGGTGACGTGTTTATGGCTGCATTCAGATCTGGACAAGAAATTTGGAACTTTCGAAGAAATATTAATGCCGTGGTCTGCGGTCAAAGGTTTCATTTCACACCAGGATTTTGCTTTGCACGTCACTCTTGTTTGGAGTTTTGGTCTTTATGGTCTTTATTATTTGGATTTTTCGATTTGTTTTGGACTGCATGTGATTTTTAAATGTTATTTTAGAAAAGAAAAAAATTACAAATATTAAAAGGACGCGTTACAGATATTAAAGGCAAGGATGTGGCATCAGACTAGGATTGTCAATGAGTCGAGCTTGGAAGATATTTTTAGGCTTAAACTCGAACTTGACAAGCTTATTTTCTATTGATCGACCTCAAGCTTGAGAGCAAGATATGAAGCTCGAGTTCGGCTCGTTTGTTTTAAAAGAGTATAATTTTAAAGGGCTACTTACAAATTTCATTTTAATATCTCAACTTCAATTCTTCATCTTACCATTCCTAAAATTTTACTTTGGTTTCAATTTAGCTCATGAATATATTTCCCAATGGCTTTCTGCTTGGAAATTGAGCATGTGCATTGCATGTAACATTTTTTAAGGGCAAAAATATCAATTTACAGGCTTAGAATTACAATATAGTAAGTTTTTTCCCACCAAAACAAGTATTGAGGAATCAACTGTAACTTTAAGCCTCTACATCGACATTTTTCCCCATAAAAATGTCACATACTGCACACGCATGCTCAATTTTTTACTAGAAAGCCACCTGAAAATGCATTCATAGACTAAGTTGAAACCACAATAAAATTTTAGGGATGATAAACTAATAAATTAAAGTGAACTATAAGGATTGCAAAAGTGATTTGCCCAATTTTTAACTTTAAAATTTGAACAAAGATTATTTTAAAAATTTTAAATTTATTTAATATATATAGTTTAATATTATTAGTATCTATACCTCTTTATATGTGATTAAGAGCTTGTTGGCCCGTTTAATATTATTAGTATCTATACATGTTTATATATGATTAAAAGCTTGTTGGCCTATTTTGCAAGCTCATGAATAATTGACTTTCGGCTCGAATTTGGTTCAAAATTTGAGCTTGAATCAAGTATGTTCAAGTCGGCTCGTAAGCCGACTCGCCATGCTCGACTCGTTTGACACTTCAACATTGGACCTATATTACGATCAAATCAGCCTCCAATATCGGATTTAATTACCTGCATGGTCTACGCTATTTGGATCTAATGCCATTGTGGATCCAAATGTTCGTATAAACTCTATCCATTTTTGAGAAAGACAGTGCAAAGATTCTTGCCATTCAAAATGAACAGTGTTGTTTTTTTAGGTTCAAGACTCTTGAAGATGTTGATGAGAAATGTTATTTTCGTATTAGATTGGAAGATGAGGTCGTCTTGATCTCGCTTGCTAATAGACTTAAAAAAATACGTATTCACCCATAATGTATTTCTTGAGCAATAATACAAAATTGAGAAATTATACTCTTTAAGATTTTTGGAAAGTCAAATAAATATCCTAATAAAAATAAGTATATCTGCAATTTTTCTTTCCTTTAATTTTTTTCTTTCTTTTTTTTAATAAGATGATCAATGTTGGTTTTCCGACTACTTCTATGGAAATCAAACCTAAGACCTAGGGATCTGTTCTAAGGGAGCAATCAAGCTAAGGGAATCCTAGATTATTGGGAAAAATTTTTGAGCTTGACCTCAAAACGTATAATTAGGAGCTCAAGCTTGACGAACCTCATTATTTTGAGCTCGAGGTCGACTAGGAAGACATTCAAACTTGGCTCCATTAGGCTTGAGTTTTAATATGATACTACAAGCTCAAGCTCAAATTCAAGCCTGAAAGTTCCCATGCCCAGTGGCGACTCCAGAAATATTAGTCACTGGGGTCAAAATTTTTAGATATTCTTAATATTGCTCAATTTTATTTTATTTTTTTTTGGAAAGGGGCCCTATCACATCACTTTGAGTACCCCTATTGGGACTCAAACCCACGCTCTATGTATCCATAAAATGTAACACAAACCACATTCATCCCCAAGTCACCTCCTCTTGAATCACAAGCCCCTGCTTGCTCACCCCGGTGAAAAATATTGCTAAGTTTAATATTTAACATCTTAAAAAATTTTGATATTCTTTAACATTGCTTAACTAAAAAAAATTCTTGAAAAATTACAAAATGCAAAAAACTAATTCACAAGCATAATTGCCATAAAAATTCACAAAAATATTGCATAATTTAAAAGAAAATATGACTAAATTGCAATATTTTTAATATAAATAGCACAAAATTTTATAAATTCATAAATAAATCATAAAAAAATTGGATTACTTGATTCCGGTGGCTATGGAAAAGTTTAGGATGTTTGGTCTTCAAGAAAAGTAATTTTGTCATTATCAGATGACCAAAAATTTTTAAATTAGGACAGATTACGTAGTAGTAAAGATTTTAAAAAATAGAGAACGAAGGCAGAAGAGAAAATGGGATCCGGGCTTGTCAAAATAATACAAAAAATGGAGTAAGTGGGGAGTCAACAAGAATAAAAAAAGAAAATAGGGGAGGAAAAGTGGGGTCATTTACATTATTGAACTCATTTATTTGGAAAAATATATATATTTCTATATATATCAACAGTCATTCCTAACTTTTTTTGAGTGGGGTCAAGTGACCCCACGTGTGTCTACTTGGAGTCACCCTTGCCTATGCCCCTGAACAGATTGTGGGTGCGAACTACTCGAGCTGTTCACAAATTATTCACTTGTTACAAGTGTACTTCCAATGTTGTATCTACTGTAATTATTATTTGGTTTTTGATTTTGTATCGTAGATAAAAGCTAACAAGGAAACATTTATTTTAAAATATAACATGCATATAATATGGATTCATCAAATAAAATATAAAATATGTATTGGAATTAAAATTTATAGTAATAATGAGCATTACTTCACTTTCATATAAATTAATCGTTCTTTGCAATCTGTTCTAGCTACTCATCTTTAATAAGCTAATGCATCCCACAATGATAGTATCATAAGACTTTAAAAAAGCGCAAAAAAAAAAAAAAAATTTAAAAAAAAAAAACCGTCTTACTTTTATTGTTTCACACTTGTTGCTAATGCATCCTACAATGATTGTGTCATAAGATTTAAAAAGAAAAGAAAAAGAAAAAAATAACAAAAACAAAATAGTAGTACTTTTGATTGTTTCACAGTTATTTGTTTTGTTGGTATATATGCTCAGTGGCGGAGCTACAATGGAGGCAGTGGAGGCAATTGCCCCACTGACGTTCCAATAATATAATATATAGAGTAATATTTACAATAATGTCTCAATAAAATTATTAATGCCCCCAGTTTTCATGATGTTCATCACAAAGAAAAAGTAGATAAATAAAAATTGAACAAGTTTGTTGAAAAGACTACTTGCCGAAAGGAGGTACAATATCATAAAAAAAATACCCATCATATTCAAGTTAACCCACAAGGCGTGAGAAGCATTGTGTGAACAATTACAAAATATATGTGTGTGTGTGTGTGTCTATATTGATAGAATTTTGTATATTTTTTTATATTTATATTACATCTTTATATATCTTCACTATATATAGGCACAGGGACCAAAGGTAGGTATTTTGATATTATGTTTTTATGTATAATGTTCAAAATACCCCTTAATATTGATTTACTTTAAAAATCACCCACTATACAATAAAAAGTCATTAACTCACTAATTAATTTGTTTATATTAAACTATGTGCACGTTTATGTTATATATATTGATCATATTCTAATTAATAAATACACATTATCAAATCTACATTATATTTTAATATATAAAAAATTTATATTAATTATTTTATGCATAAGCATTGAGTGTACAATAAATGCTAGTTTACATTTATGCCCCACGTACAGCAAAATTTTTTCTGGCTCGGCCACTGTATATGCTTAAGTTAATACCATGAATTACTTAACGTTTGTTTATAACATTGAGGATACAAAGTCATTTTTCTCATCAAAATAATTTAAGGTTTTGAAATAATTTATAAAATATTTCCATCTCTTATATTCAAGACATACTTTTTAAAGTCAAGATTCTCTATAATCATGAGTGCAAATAACACCATATTTCGATTTAGTTGAGCCTTTTGTATCTACAACATACTCCTCATAATCACATATACTGTGCAATATGTAGAACCAAAGGCTATGTATATATCTCTTTTTGAACCCTTCAACCAGAGAGTTAAGTAATACCAAGTCTTGTCCACATCTAAAGAGTTAATTTTAAAATAGTCTGTAAGTTGCTCTCTTCTCTCATCATTTAATACGTTTATAAAGACAAAACATCCTAAAATAAGTGTTGATGAGACAATAGTTTAATAATTAACCCCTTCATACAAAACAACAACGAATTTAGACATCATTAAATTTCTAATGAAATTAAAAGATCTGAATCAGCACAATCACGCCAAAAAATCTAATTTGAAGATCCAAGTGTTTAGGCAAGGCCGCTGTAAGCATCAACCAACAAGAGGTATTAATCCAAATTCCAGTGGGCTTCCGTTTTCAAGGGACAGATGGCCTCTTCCTATTTGAGGAACCCGATTCATCACTTATTCTTCTTCCTTAGAAAAATATATCTTAACTTGAAAAAAAATCTTAACTGGAAAAAGGCAAAAGGGAACCCTCAAAAGTAAATAATAGACAACAAATTAATTGTTGCGCGGCTTAATTTTTTACTCAGGTGGAAATCCTACATTCAGATTTTTCTAATCCCTCCACCCACTTCCATTATCGAATATCTGCTGTTCTTTCACGTAACTACGCACATATATATATAGACATATGGTTTTACTGTCTCATGTATACTAACATACATGGTAAAAAACCTCATGGCTACGAAACTCATAGCAGTGCTAATTTTACTGTTGGCGGGAGAATTTTATGTGGCCCTCAATAGGAAAATGGTGCATAACGAAAGGCAGGAGGGAATTGAGGTGGCGGATCGGGTGAGGAGGGAGAGCTCCGGCGGCGGAGCCGCCGTGGATATAGAAAATCACCATACGATTCCGAGGAGATCTTGGGACAGCAGCCAAGACGAAGAAGAGACGGCGGCCCCCGACACCCAAGACAAGGACGGAACACCAGCGGACAACCATGGTTAATCAGGAATGTTTCTTGTCTCAAGAAATAAATCATGGCGGCATCTTCAAGAAAGAAAGCTTGATAAATACG
Organism: Handroanthus guayacan; assembly: GCA_014898755.1. NCBI lineage: Eukaryota > Viridiplantae > Streptophyta > Magnoliopsida > Lamiales > Bignoniaceae > Handroanthus > Handroanthus guayacan. The sequence goes on along the minus strand of JACFYI010000900.1, from coordinate 514,101 downwards.
TCCGACAATCAGTTGTTGTTGTTTTTGCTTCTTTTTTTTTTTTTCTTCTGTGAATAAAGCTCCTTGTACATGGCATGTTTTGTACAGCCTCCCTTCCCCCTTCCCTCCATCCCTTCTCTGTATGTTGGTTTTAAAAGCTGCTTTCTCTTAGAGTTAGGATTTCTCCGGCTGGTTTGTTCAGTGGTGCTTTTAGATTTACATTCTACTTTCAGTTTTTCCATCTTAAAAATATTATATTAATCTTATTTGATAAAATATGGAAATTTTCTTTTGGGGTTAATATAGCAATTTAAAAACTGAAGTTGTAAAAGGTTACTTATTTTTCTTTTATTATTATTATTATTATTATTTTATTTTTAACTTGGCCGGGGATCGTCCCCAATCTGATCTGAGTATCCCCCAGCGGTCTCGAACCCAACCCAGATCTAGGGCGTAGGATGCAGCACAAACCGCCTTCGGCCAACGGGACGTTGCCCCTGCTAGAGTTACAGGCCCGCGCAACTGGGCTCGGTGACAAAAGGTTACTTATTTTTGTAAACATACATTATCAAATTTTTATCATTTTTATCTTTTAATTGCAAACGCTCTTATTACAAAATTATTAATTTGTTGCAACCAAAGGATTAACAACCGAGGTGGAAGTAATAGCCAATTACCCAAAATTAATAGCTATTGTAGATGTGTAGTCAATAATTCAAAAATTCGTGGTGAAAATATCATTTTTCATGACTACATTGAGAGAAAACATCCACTATAATTATATGTCATAGTAGATTTTCCGCTGCTCTCACAAAAACTATAGATTATTGTTGTGGTAAACCCATAGCAAATAATTTTCCACCATCATTTTTTCCTATTAACATTAATTTTTAACCATGGTAATTACTCAAATTTTTTATAGTATCTCAAGTTTAGTATTTACTTCTACTACTAGCTTTCAACTTTGTTAAACAAAAATTACTTCATTTTGAAGCAATATCAAACCACTGTGAATCCTTTATTCCGTTCTGTATTCCTTTTTCTATCTTATTGAACTAATGCATTTTACTTGTATCATATTTACAACCCTATGTTTTTACAAAAAAGTATTTATTACACCTAAAATGTATTTATGAAATCATGTAGAATAAATATAGTTTAGAAATAGCCGATGTCAAACATCCTCTTAATCTTTAGGTTCTTTGATCAATAGACAACTAGTCTTGAGCAGTTTACGCTAAAATGAAACTCCTGGCCAATTTTGGGCTTTAACTTTTGGATCCAACTCGAATCTATTAACATACGGTGCATTACACATATTCATTGGATTGTGGCACTTTTAAGGCCATTTTAGGGCCCATTGACTGTAATCCCACTGTACATAACTCCTCTCACTTTATGGCCAAAGTGAGAAACAGCTACACTCTACGAAATATTGATCTAACAAATTTGGACTTTTTTTTTTAACAATTCATCTTTATTAATATCTGTTTATGTAATTCAAATGTGTATACTCAAATTTGAATTTGAGGATCACTAATTAAATTTGTCACCGAACATAAAATTTTCAACCATATTAGTGTATTGTCCCCCAATAGTACTCATGGTGAGGATTTGGGATTAAAAAGATAATTCAAAAAGTGAAAAAAACTTGAAAACTGACAAATTATCTCTAACTTTTCTAACTCCTTTTGGACAGAAGGCTTTACACAATAAGAATCGATTTTCCAAATCTCTACATATATTTTCCAGTAAAAATGAAAAAAGTATATAATACACAACGTAAAATTCCCTCCACATGTACGTGAATACCCTTTAAATATTTCATTTTTAATATGTTGTATTCTATACTTATGTCACAAATACATGCTTAAATATATCATACGTAAAAGAAATAGAATATTGTAGACCTAATATCCATAAGTGGATTAAACACACCCCTTAAACACTTAAGTGCTCGCGAAGCCCTACAAACCTGACAAGTCCAAACCAAAGAAATAATTGCAAATTCTCATTGAAATACAAAAGGGCACGACTTACGGAGTCCCGGATGGAAAAAGGTCAAGCATAAGGACCTACTGAAGAAAAATAGAACCCATGTTCCAGCCATATCGAGGCTCCACCCATAATTTTTAATTCCATTTTATTGAAAAAGCATATAATTTTAGTGAAAATGATTCAAACTTTAGTCGAGGACGTTGAAAAACGCAGAGATAAAAAGTGATTCATACAAGAATAGAGGGTTTGGATGCATGCGAATTCAAAGATACCTGGACCACATTTTAGAAGGGGCAAAAGTAATTGTATAAAGCTGTACTCAGGACTCCATAGTCAATACTATCAAGGAAAAGTAGGAAAAAATAATAGAGAGGCAGAGATATAGCTCTATAGCTAAAGGTTCCATGGTTGTTTTCAACTTCTTAACCATTTTATGTGCTAATCCGGACAAAATGGCAAGTGTTAATTAAAAACATGGGATAATGACCTGAACACGTCCCAATTTTTGGCATGATTATTAAAATATTTCATCTATTTGGGTTATTATTATTACAAATAGACCCTTAAAAAAATGGGTGTAATTATAAGTATATATAAATTCATGAGGTATAATTGTAATTCTGTATCATGTTGAACTAAGAGTAAAGTGTGAAAAATAATCGTTATTGAAATATCAGTAAGTGTTTTAATAATTTTACAATTAAAATCTCAGGGGTGTAGAGGTAATTATCCCTGAGGCTTTGAGTTGTCTCATTGAACTAGCTGTGCACCTATGTGCCATAATTTTGTTCACACCCTTCCCGAATACAGCACCTCTAAACACGCTGCACAAGCTGATCAGAAATATATAGTACTTATATTTATTTCAATCTAAACTTAGAAAGTACAAACACAATTATGGTTGTTGGCGGCTTGTAAAAGTTCCCCAGCTATCAAATTAGTTGGAGACCCCCCAGAACAGAAACTTAGTAGGTAAAGAAAGTAAATATTGTAATAAATGTTACGTGCGTACCTTAAAATGAGAAAATTTATAGGGTATTTACTCTCAATACATATATTGAACAAATGATAATTTAATTTGAGATCGAAGGATCCTCCTAGATCCTACATTAGTTAACATATTATATACTGATTTCTAATATTTTTAAATTTTGAAATAAGATAGATATACAATGTCCATTTTCAGTACATATCATTAACTAGTAACTAACACAAAAGTATGGAAAATACTAGTAATAAAGATTTACATTTCTACTTATACCTCGTCACGAGAAATTAAAAAAAAAAAGAATAGTTTTTATTGATCTACTACAAGAAAGTTGAGCAATTGACACGGCTAAAAACTAATGTTAATAGGAAAAAGTGGTTGCGGAAGACCATTTGCTACGGCTTCATTATGACAATGATCCGTGGTTTCTGCGAGTGTAGCAAAAAATTCCATCATGGCATATAGCCATGGTAGTTTTTTTCGCCTCAATGTAGCCACGACAAATGATATTTTCACCATGACTTTTTATATTATTGACAACCACATCCACTACGGCTGTTAATTTTGGATTATTGGCTATTGCTTCCACCACGCTTGTTAATTATTTGGTTACGAAAAATCAATAATTATGAAGTGTTGAGAAAATCTAAATTTAACCTCTTTTTCTCTTATAATGTTAGCATCAATATCAATACTCAAAGGAACGGAGAAGATGCTTCGAACGATGCATTCTTCTTCTTCTTTTCTTTTATTACATACTTTGTTTTTTCAAAAAGAGAAAATGGGTCCAAATATAGTTAAAGTCCGTTTTGGGCCCAAGTGTACGTAGTTAAAGGCTTTAAAGAAGTATAGGAAAGAAGGTATGGCACTATGCTTTGCGAGACGTAGAGGAAAAGAATATGCATGTACCTTTCAACGATCTAATTTAATCTCTCTTTATTGGGTGTTTGATGTGTGAACAACTTAGCCATGCAACTCGTAAGATTTCATGGATTCAAGCTTTGGACAAACGAAAAGGGCCAAAAGCATATCTTCTTCGCTTAAAATAAAATTTATACTATAGAAAAACATTATAAAGTCATTCATATGATATTATATATTAGGAGTTTATTTATTATAGTACTATTAGTTGCTTTTGTTCATTTGCATTTATAAAAGTTTCCGGATAATTGTCGCAATACCTTCCACTATTAGTTTTACTGATGAAAAATTTAACGAATTCTGTGTTATATTACAAGAAGTAGCAGCGTATTCAGAATTTTCTCTAATTATATGTTGCAAAAATTATTGATAAAATTAAATTAATATATTAATGTTTAGTAAAATAAAATTTAAATACGTTACACATAAAAATTAAATTTTTATGAGAAAAGTGGGGCCAACTGACCCAACTCGGAGCAAGATAAATCCACTACTGACAAAGTAGAATCCCTAATTGTCATACATACATACATATATATATATGTTATATTTTGAAGAAATCTAATTGTATTGCTACGTAAACGAAAATTTAATTAAAATTTTCAAACCATATCAGATATTTTTATAATCAAACCAAATCTCAAGTTTTCAAGGATTGTTGAGACGCTTTGAATTATCTACTCTAATTTGTATTATATCTCCCATTTCATCCTATCAAGTATACGCCATGCAACTTTACATGATTTTGTGAAAAAAAAAAAGAATAACTAATATATTTAACATGTATTTAAGACAAATATAATATAAATGAAACACTGTGTTATTATTATATAAAATCCTAGCCGATGTTAAGGTAATTAGTCCTAACTCCTAAACTTTATTGGCCACGTGCAAAGTTCCCAACTTGGAGACATGAATATGACCAAAATGCCCCTGGGAGTAGCAAATAAAACCTTGATTTAAGCAGCTTTGTAACAACGCCGGAGCTAATTACGGAATTAAAAGAAGAAAAAGGATTGGCAGGAAGATAAAGTTTGTTAATGACCATTATTATATAGAAAAACAACATCATGAAAAGCAGTAATTGGGTTCTAAATCCTTCTTAAAGCAGAAAACAGGATTCTAATGTTCAGTAACTATTCTTGTATTTAATTTTGTATCGTAATACTTTAGGGATGTAGGGCACAAATCCTGGGGCCCTAAATTTATGGATAATTTGTGGGGGCGCTGTACCTTTTCTATTTTTGTTGTCTTCCAATCCAATCACGGCCAGGGAAAAATGGTCAACTGAAATAAAAGACCTTTGAGAAAGGTAACCTAATTGGCCTAATTGAAGTTTTCCATTTTTCTCTTTAATGGAAAGTAGTGTATTTGTAATACTTCGCATATGATACACCAGAACAAGGTAACTCTTTATTAATGAAAAAATTCATTATAAATTTAATGAAATCTTGTAATGTATTTTATTGTTTCACAAATTAGTTAGTATGCGTTTTGTTACTAATGAATTTTATGATAAAATTGAAGTTTGTTAAAAAATTAATTTTTGTGATGAAATTTTTTTTATCAAAAAGTAAAAGATTATTGTAGGAATTTATTACAAATCCATTACAAGTGCTTTCATTTATATCTATTTACTTGTTTAATAATATGTTAGGGACTCATCGCAAATATTATCTACTTATAAAATAGTATTTGTCACAAATTTTTTCAACTTTTCTTTACTCTTTTTTTTTTTTTCCCAATTTTCGATCAGAAATTTTAGATGGGAATTTCAAAAAATATAAACTTTGACAACATTTATATCTTAAGAAAAAGAATAGTGATTGAGAGTTACTGTATCATGTCAGTACCTTTGCCTTAACCGAAATAATAATTTTAAAAAATAAAATTTTGTTGAGGGGATATTCTGAAAATGAAATGAGAGCGTACATTTGCAATAAATAGGCCCTATATTTAGAATTTATATTTTATTTCTAGCAATTTTCTCTTTTACATTTCAGGGAAGTAATGAAAAATAAAAAGATAAAAGCTATTTACAGTACTACCCTTTAAATATATTATATAATTTCCAAGGTAATATTCATATTCATAGTCTGCTCATTTCAAATTCATCAAAAAAGAAAAAGAAAAAAAACGAGAATTAAACTCTATTGTCCCGCTCTTCCACTGCTATAGCCCCTAATTTCTTGCCCTTTAACTTTCCCGGTTTCTCTTTTACCCCAAAGATTCTTTAACAATGATTATATATCCTGACCCCATGGCCTCAAGCACACACTGTTCTGAGTTGAAAGAATGAACTACAAAAATAGTGTGCAATATTCATTCATTCTCTCCACTCACCTCCCTCATAGAGCCCCTCAAACTGTTCAAATCTCTAAGAATCCAACTTTTGAAAGCGCATCTTGCTCTCTTCTCACCAATGCTCTGACTATCATGAACACATTGCTTCATTAAAGCATAAGCACCATTCTTTTACCAGAAATTACACAAGTAATAGTGGTAAAAACAGCACATTGTTGGTGAAAATGGTGAAGAGTGGCTGCATTGTGTTTGTGTTACTTGTAGGCTTATTTTCTCATCTGGGCTTCGCAATGCTGAACCTGACTCTCCCTGGCCAACACCCCAACCCTGAATATGTTGCTCAAGATGTTCACAGGCAAGACATATTGCATTCTGTCCTTAATTTTTTCTGTGTTTTGGCTTTTCTGATTGTTAAAACTTAAAAGGGACACTTGCATTTGCATCCAATATTAAGAATTTCTATGTAGATATAAGTTGTAAATTCGTGGAGATAACAGAGGGTTTGTGTAGCCGCAGAATGAGACTACTTGTGTCAGTGTGTTGCAGTGTTGTCCATTTTCTTGGCGCCCCTGCGCTTGTGTTATGTTGCTTTCTTGCAGTTAATGCCTGGTCAACATTTTCTCTGACATTTTAGCTTTTTTGTCTGTTCTAACGTATTTATTTATGCGTACTAACAGAAATGTTGCTTTATTTTTATTTCCTTTTTCATTATGCTTCATTAACTCGAAGTTTATAAGCCAATGTAGTATAATTTTTTCTTCTTTGTAGGTATAGAGTAGTAGAGTTGAGTGTGTGTGTGTGTGTGTGTCTCAGAGAGAGAGAGAGAGAGCGAGAGGGATTTATTTCTGGCTATCTTTAGATCTACTTTTCTTTTTTCACACTCTATAGGCCAAATCATTTCAGTTTTCTGTTGCCTGCGGCGGCATCCTATGTGTCTTCTTTGACAAAAATACACTAATCAAGTATTTATACGCGTATATTTCCACTTTATACAGAAGCCTGACCCAAAATACGTTTTCCTCTACACCTCCCCCATTTTTAACATTTTAATTTCTCCATACATTCACGCAGAAAAGTAAACGTGTCCCTCTCAAGAAGACAACTCATCTCCTCCACTGTCTACGACGAGTCCTCAACCTGCCTCACCGGCAACCCCATCGACGATTGCTGGAGGTGCGACCCCAACTGGCAACAAAACCGCCAGCGCCTCGCCGAGTGCGCCATCGGGTTTGGCCAATACGCCCTTGGCGGCAAGGGCGGCCGTTACTACGTCGTCACCGACAACTCCGACCACGACCCGGTCAACCCGAAACCGGGCACACTCCGTTACGCCGTCATCCAAACAGAGCCCTTATGGATCGTGTTCGCTTCCAACATGCTAATCCAACTCTCCGAGGAACTCATTTTCAATTCTTACAAAACCCTCGACGGCCGAGGAGTCAACGTCCACATCATCGGCGGCGGCTGCATAACATTACAGTACATTTCAAACGTAATAATCCACAACATTCACATACACCATTGTTACCAAGCGGGCGATACTAACATACGGTCGAGCCCCACCCACTACGGGTGGCGCACGAAATCGGACGGTGATGGGATCTCGATATTCGGGTCTAGAGATATTTGGGTTGATCATTGTTCGTTGTCGCATTGCAAGGATGGTCTGATTGATGTGGTGATGGGGTCCACGGGGATAACGATCTCTAATAACCATTTTTCACATCATAATGAGGTCATGTTGTTGGGGCATAGCGATGACTATCTGCCTGACTCGGGGATGCAGGTGACAATAGCATTTAATATTTTTGGACAGAAGCTTATTCAGAGGATGCCGAGGTGTAGAAGAGGGTATATACATGTGGTGAATAATGATTTTACGAGGTGGGAAATGTACGCTATCGGAGGGAGTGGAAATCCGACTATTAATAGCCAGGGAAATCGTTATATTGCGCCATTTGATCGCAATGCCAAGGAGGTAACGTTTGTTTGAGTTTTATAAGACCAATTCGTTACTTATAAGTTCTTGCCTGATATATCAAGGGTAAAATGGACAATTCAAGCTTTCAATTTTATTTTTTCTGATAAGTTATGTTGCAAAAATAACTTAAATACACTTGACTCCTAGTATCAACTTAAAATTGTTAGGGTAATTCATCCCTTCATCCCTGGTGAATTTAAATGTACATAGTTCTAGACCTAGCATGTAAAGTCCATTTTTATGCTAAATGTAACATGTGATTTTCTCGACATTTTCATCCTTGGAGTTTAAAAAATTTCATAAAAGCCATAACCTAACCTCCAAATCGGCGAATCCATATTTCGTCTTAAAAGATTCACTCGGGTGCTTATATACTAATTCTCAATTATATATTTGGTATGAAGTTCCACATCGAGGCACCCTCAACTATTGTGTGCTTACTAAATTTTAAAACTGAAGGGGTGAAATGCTTTCCAGTTAATTTCTACAGAGCATGCATCCAAACGAATGAATTTGAGGTAGTGAACTGTGGATTTATCCATATATAAATGAAAAAGCACATTAATTAAGTTGATTTGCAGGTGACAAAAAGGGTGGACACGGCGGAGGAGAATTGGAGGGGATGGAATTGGAGGAGCGAAGGGGATATGATGGTAAATGGAGCCTACTTCGTGGCCTCTGGAGAGGGTGTGGAAGTGAAATATGAGAAGGCGTATAGTGTGGAGCCCAAATCTGCCGCTTATATTGACCAACTTACCCTCAATTCTGGCGTACTAGGGAGCAGGTCCTTTTTACTTTCTTCCCATTACTTTTACTTTCTTCCACTTTTGCCCTTTTTCTTCTCTCTGGTCCTTTTGCTGTTCTCTTCAAGTATTGGGCATAAATCAGCAAAAGATTAGGCCCCTTTTGGCTTTAGTTTAAAATGGTTAGTATAGGCCAGTCAATTGGTTGATTTTAATTCCAATATGATTCTTTTTTTAATAAAATAACTCCAATCTGATTTAAAAAACATTCAATCTTAGGATCTATAACGGGTTAAATATTTAATGAATTAGATGTAATAATTGTTTGAAATAGGTTGGTTGGATATGAAATTTAGCTATAACGATTTGAAGTCAAATTTTGTTAATATTCTTATCAAAATAATAATCTTATATATAATATTAATAAGGTACTCGGAAATAAAATCTAAGTATATATGCATAGAAATACATATTTTCGGGCTAGTTTCAATAGTTATTATTCACTATTATTCAGATCACGTCTCATACTTTTACCAGACCCGAATTGAGTATTAATAGACACAAATTTTATACAGTACGGGGTTGGATGAGTTTTAAAAATTGCTAACTGAGTATCCATTAGTAGCCCTAGTTTTGGGCCATTTCTATCCAAAATGCGTGCATTTTGATTTGGACATGGTCTTACTTTTGCATAACTCCTAGGATGCAATAAACAGTCAGACAAAGAGTCCATTCATCCCATTCAACATTAGCCATAGCCCATATATATGCATATGGTGATTATATTCATGCATAAATTGTTCTAATTTGTTTGTAATTACTCAATTTTATTGTCTAAACAGGCGTAACAATTTGGGCAAGTGGACAGCAGGAAACAATGGCTCTGGATCTTACATGGATGCAAATTCAGGCATTTTCGAGGACTACGATGAATATTCAGGAAGCACAAGGCCTTACTCCAATAATTCCACTTTCATAAAAATTCTAACAGCCTTATTAATCTTAATTTTCCTAAGTATGAAGTGAATGGGAAGAACACTAGAAAGTCATGTGATTTTCTTCCAGCAATTTACTTAGCCATCACTTTACATCAGAAATGTTGATGTAATTGGGTTCTCATCAATGTCAGAAAACACTTTCTTTGTCTGAAAAACTAACATGAATTCAGAAAAGTCCAAAAAAATGAAGCTAATTTGTGGCATATTTTACGAACAGATTGGATACGAGTTGGAGTCCATAGGAATAATCGAGAACTTAGCATAGATCCTTCCTAGTAAAAAAAAAAATTAAATAAAATAAAACAAAAAAAAAAGTTGTATTCAAATTCTTTAATGTCATGAAATATGATTCGACTAGTTCAAATTTCTAAAGACTCGTGATGTCTCCCACCTCGTCGTTGTTTGGTAAAAGAAAAACATTATCTTGTACTTGGCGATTACAATTGATCAACAACTTGACCTATGAGGATAACAAGAGACTAATACAATATTAACTAGAATTGCTACGTTTTGGAGCACTGAGTAGCTTATAGGCTATAGCTAGTGTCATCCTAATTTGCAATTTAAGCAATAACATCCCACTTAACGCGCAACAGAAGGAATCCAAATATGGACATGTGTTGTATAATTATCAAAGACTAATGTTTTCTGGGGCGTGTTTATAAATATCTACATGGATGATTATGGAATTATTATGATTTATTTAGCAGTTATGAAATTCAAACACAAAATAACAAAATATTGAAGATGGTATTTTAAGATGTTTATTCGAGAATATGTTAAGAGAGTGTTTGGGTGAGCTTATAAGCTCTTTAAAATATCTTGTAAGATGTTTAAAAGCTTATAGGATGTTATAAAGTGTTTGATAAAATTTTTTCAAAAAAATCTTATTTATTAGTTCCTAAAATAAGATGTTAGGAACTTATAAGCTCTTTATAGAAAAGTAAAAAAATTGTAACTTATTTTTAAAATCTTTATATGCACCTTCAATTTTAACTATTTTTAATTACAAAATTGCCATTACTAGCATCTTATAAACTAAAAAGTTTCATTTTATCCAAATACTTTCACAACTTATTTTTGAAATAAGATCCAACAACTGATAAGCTCTAAAAACATCTTATAAGATGTAGGTGCTTATAAGATGTTTTAAATAAGCTTAGTGAAACACCCTCTAAAATCAACAGGTATCTTATTAAATATATATATATATATATATAAGTTTTTGTTTTTACACTTTGCGTATAACGTGAACATATAGATCAAGAGGCATCATATGTGATTAAAGTAAACAAATATCATGGCTAATGTTATGGGGAGGCATTTTTATTGGAATAATAGGTTTGAGTAATTCTTGATCAATTGAGAAAGGTGCGTGACGTATATCTGACAACATCAAGAAATTAGGTGTAATTATTCTAGGAGATAAATGACCCTAAGAGTTGTAATAATTTTTTAGCGGTTAGAGAACTAACTTGTAGTAAATGTGGAACATTAAATTTCTAGATTAGAGCTAGATCAGTGATGTAATAACAATAACAGAAATGAGGAATTGGGGAATTGAACAACATCACTTATAATCTTTTGTACCAAAATATTTTCTTATAAAAATACATAGTTTTGGATGTGATAAACCCGATATGCATCCATACAATGTAATAGAACGTAAATCATAAAACAAAATAGAAAATTCAAAGTGGACTAAGATATAATGGAAAATGGAGCCTTGTTTGTCACCGTTGGACAGGGAGTAGAGGTGAAGTATAAGAATGCACTATATGAGTTCAATCAATCATGGGACAACAATCATCTCTCATTACAAAGTCATCCAGTAATAATATGTCAAAGACTATATATGCATTCCCATCTTGTCAATAAGTACCACAATCTTATTTTGTATTCTACCACTTCACAATTCCGATGTTGTTTTTAAAGTTGTTTCATGGGACAGCACAAGGTATTTCATTCTTTCCTACAAGTTTCAGCGTACTTAAGATTATATTTTCAGTTATTACAATATTATCAAACCAAAGGGAAATGGAATTTCATTAATATAACTACAACTCAAAGTAATACATTCTTTATAACTCGTTTACAACAATATGCTAAAATCTCATTCCCCATTCCACAAAGACAAATCATCCCATGTACTAACGTTGCATTCATCAAAGATCCATTGTGAACTATAAACCTCATGATCCCACAACTTGTCCGTTTTACGTATATCAGGAGGCCAGTTCGACATCCATTCTGACAACCTAGTTTCATATGGTGATCGTGTCCAATTTAACGGCTCCAGTGCATCAGAAGAATCATCAGACAGTCCAAAAACGTCATCCTTAATCAAGGAACTTTCATCGCTGATCAAACATGGAGTGTTTATGCTGCTACTCAAGCATTCTGCGCATGAAAATTGTTATCCGTTAAGACGACTTGATAAACTTATAGTAAGCTGCTTTTAATGTCTAGAAAGAAGAAAAGTGACAGCTTATGTACCCTTCTCCAGAACTACAGCGTTTTTCTTGGAATAACTTCTCCAATAGTTCTTTATCTCGTTATCTGTTCTTCCTGGCAATCTCTGGGCAATCCTGGACCACCTGAAAAAGACCGAGATTACTTATTATATATCCACAAATGTAGTAATGTTATTACATCCTAAGAAATTGAGAACAGTACTTGTTGCCCCATTTCTTCTGAAGTTCAATGATAATTTTCTCTTCTCCTTTAGATATTTTGCCATGCTTTAGATTGGGGCGAAGGTAGTTCATCCACCGCAGCCGGCAACTTTTCCCACTTCTTCTTAGACCTGCATAATCGGCTAATCTCAACTTTTTCTAACCAGAGCAGCTTATTTTAATCCATAAGCATAAGCTGTTTCATGAATTACCTGATGCTTTTGCTAACGAATCCCATCGTCTCTCCCCCAAAAGAGCTACAGCAGCAGCTAGCTTCTCATCCTCGTCTTCGAGCCAAGGCCCTTTACGCAGTTCTACTTCCTGCATGACTATCTGATAATAGCATATTGTAGTGTTGCTTCAAATAAGTTGTAGCTTAAACTTTTTATACTAGCAAAAGTTGCCAAACAGGAGACAAGAAGGCAAATGACCAAACCATGTTACATTAGCACGGTGGGCCGGATACACTTAAATTATAAGATTTCATAATCTTGAGCTTTTCATTAAATCATCAGATCTAAACACTCATATTAACAATCTAAAAATTTAATTCTATGAACATATCACATCTTTCTCGTCCGCTTTCTTGAATTTTTTATGAAGCTGAAAATCTTATGCTACAACAAAGTTGTTATCTATATAAGGAGTTTACGTGTATGATTTTTGTCTCATTTGAATTATTTATAAGCATTAATATTGTGGTTATAAGATCCATCTAACCAGATGTAAAGATAAATATAGTGTTTTAGCAGGTAGTGTGAAAAAGCAAATATATTGGTTCTTTTTAATAATTTACCAGAATAAGTTCATCATATGGCACTTAACCCTTATCAACATAGTTATTAAATGTTTAGGGGCACAAACGTGCGTTAAGCTTGAAATAAATATATGATCTTTCGTCAGGAAACACTTTTAGGTAATATGGGTTGTGCCCTTCAAACAGGATGGAGTCATTTTCATTGTGCCCTTCAAACGGGATGGGGTCATTTTTAACTATATTTCTAAATTGTGGGATACTTGTGTTTTATGATTGAAAGATAAGAAGGAACGATCGACATAGGAACTTCTTTAATCGTGATCATTGGAGTTTCAGATCTTGCTATTACTGTGATATTGATTACTCTAAAATATTTTTTTTGAGTTATAGTTGTTTTTACTGGACGATTGTTATAAGAACTCCAATAAAGTGTTAATGAAAACTAGCTACTGCAGCACACTCAATGTGCGTGCATATAATAATTAATATTTGTCTTTAAACATAATATTGGTGTATAAATCCATATTATAATTTCAAAATATGAATATTTTGATTGTGTCGTTTGATTTTGAACATATTTTAAAATTTTAAAAATTAAAATAATTCATTGTTCACTTATATTTTTAAATTATTTAAAAATGTACCTATTAATGAAATTAATTAAAACTTAATTTGGAAAATTATTCAACTTAAAAAATAATTATTATTATTTTATTAATATATGTAAAAGGATAGTATTTAATTATATATAAGTGGATTGTAGGACGCAATGTAGTGAGCATGTAGTGCTAGTTAAATTACAATTAAAATAAATGAAAATATAAAAATGAAAGACATTTTAGGGAAAGTGTTTGAAACCATATCAAATAGAGCCTCACACTTTGTTAAAAAGTATATATCAAAGTATTAATAAACATAAATATGCATGCATGCTATAGAGGTGATTAAATTCTCACATATATGAATTTTTTGAAGTAAATTCAAATTTAAAACCTCCTTAAGAATTTATAAATTCAATTAATTAGACATGATACCTGTTCGTATGTCTAAACACGCCCCTCTTTACACTCAAGAAAAAAAAAATAGTGAAAACATGAGCTTGTCACTATTCTATATAGAAAAAGATAAAAAAAAAATTATTTTGTCATAATAAACTTGAACAAATTTAATAGTGATTATAATTGCCATTATAGACAATTAGTAACTTTACGTATATAATTAGAATCTAGTGACGATGATAACATTCAAATTCTAGTGATTATTTCTATTGTTACTAATTTGTCATTGTACACATTCATTAATTATTTCTAGTGACAATTTCAAACATTAATTTTTATTAAACTATATTGTCACAGCACAAAAATTGTTCACTTAAAAATATCATAGTGACAAAATAAAAGTCCTTATCACTGAATGTGAATAATAACTATGGTCATTCAATTTTATCATTCATGTTATATCTTTTTGTAATTATACCGTTATTCGTGAACAACATGCTCCATTTGAACCAGAAATCGATAATTCAAGCCAAACATACCCCAATAGATGTACTGATTTTCAATTAATGAGTACATAATCTTTTCATATGAATAGCTTCTCTCTCCTCAACTAACAGGCAGAAAGAGTGAGAATTTTGCAAAAATCTGGCGCCTCATTGGTGTTGAATATTTCATTGTATTTTTGACAAGAACCTATTTGAAATGCGTATTGAGATACTCACAAATAATTCATTTTTGCAAGTATTCATTTCCCCAAAAAACAAATTTTCAAGTGATCGCTGAGAAACTTGGAAACATATCGCTAGAAATCAATAACAAGATAATTAAGGGAGCATTCGATAAGACATAAGAGCTAATAAGATGTAAGAAGATATCTGGCAATTTTTTCAAAAATGAACGCCCAAGCTCCCAAGATAATATATTTAGGATTTTATTAATTCTCCAAAATAATTAAAGAATTTATAACTTGTTTTCAAGAGCTTAAAATGGTCCTTCAACTTGAGCTATTCTAGCTACAAAATTGACGTAACATCATATACATTCTAACATCTTATTTCAACTAAACTTAATTATTTAAGTTCCAAAAATATTTTATACGATGTATGAGCTTATAAGATGTCTCAAAGCTGAACAACCTCAAAAACAGAAAAATGCCTAAAATAGGAAGTGAATCAAAATATCCTCTCAATGTAACTGCTATTTAATTGAACTCTTCAATGTACAGACTTGCAGCCTGTAACAGCACAACTTTGGACAAGACAAAAATAGAACACACTCAGATGATCAAAACAGAATGTCTTCACAGTCTGCTTCATGACAGAGCTTTCCATGTCTCAGGTAGGAAATATGACTGGCAACTCAAGAATATCACTCTACCGATCAAGAAATGATTTGTTCATAAGATCTGTAGCTGAATCCATGAACTGCCACCACAAGAACAAGCAAACATGTCCATTAGGGAATATTTAAGGTAATATTTGCGATAAACAGTTTTTGACATGTGGAGTTATGAATCGACTCATGAAGATAAGGTTGTATTGCACTAAGAGATAATGAACCAATACATTTTCCTTTTTAGTTTTTGGAAGCACAAATTTGAAAGAATGGTAATTACCCTTCCGATGGCTTTGAGTTCCCGTCCAATTGGTTCCATGAACTTCAAGTCCACTTCAATGGGCCATACCTGCACAAATCAAGGGAAAAGGGAGACTTATGGTCCTACTATACACGGCCAATGAGATGCTCAAATTTTGTTGAAGCTGTCTTGTCGCACCATAAAAAAAAAAGAAAAGAAAATAATAATAATAATAATAATAATAATAATAATAAAACACCGGGAAAGAAAGGAGGAGGAAGAAGAAGAAGAAAAGGTATTGTGTATGGATTGTGTAGAGTTTGGCAAAAGCCTACATGGACCTAGGAGCCGTGCAATAGGATGAACACTAGAAATTTTGCAGAACAAAACTACAAAGTTCAAAATGGAGAATCATAAGAAAGGGTTTCAAAATCAACGATAAATTGATTCAGAGACTGCTGGATGCATATATTCCTCTTCTCATGGAAAAGCATAAGAAACAATTTATTGAATAAAAAGATCGCAAGTAGTCCAGCCAACTATAAATTCAAAAACTCCTCTTGCAGTTGGCAATATAATTTCTCACCTGGCAGAAAATACGTAACATGAAGAAGTAATTATAGGCATGCAAAATGT
The DNA here is from genome assembly GCA_014898755.1 of Handroanthus guayacan. Lineage (NCBI taxonomy): Eukaryota > Viridiplantae > Streptophyta > Magnoliopsida > Lamiales > Bignoniaceae > Handroanthus > Handroanthus guayacan. The sequence continues at coordinate 497,547 of JACFYI010000900.1, read as the reverse complement.
AAATCAGTACTAAAATCCGTCATAAATGCTTTTCTCAATCGGATTGAAATCTTTACATCAAAAGCAAAAGCCCAACCTTGTACACAAAGAGCACAAGCCGTCATCCAATTATGTAAAATTCTAAATTCCTAATCAAAGTATCAGTGAGTATAGTTGCGCATTCTACCATTCTCCTTAGAGGACCTTCCCGCTACGCGTGCAGCTCTGAGATTCTCAAGTCAACATCAGCTATGATTAAGACAGGATGAGAGGATCAACCATTCTAAGCCCTTTCTATTCTAATACTAATAAGATTAGATTTCTTGTTATCAGTACTAGAAGTCTAGAACATAAAACATGGATATAACCCCACCATATTATCGGTAGATATTGCTCATTTGAACGTGGCTCCCTACGTAATTCATATTCTCTAAAATTAGAGAGAATACCACATTTGCCACCAAACTGTTTATCTTAGAGAACATGTTTCAATTTACTAGATTTTCACTCAAATTCACACATAAACCAGAGACCCCTAACATCATAAAGACATTTTTCCTCATTACTGCATCTGCAGTGAAGAAGCACTACAACATAAGTACAAATATAGATATTATAAAAATTTATAAGACAACTAGAGACCTCCAGAATTAACCGGAGTAACTGATTTCGTTTGCTCTATTATAATCTGAAGTGTCCCCTTTGCATAATTAGATACTACTTGTGTATGCAAAATGAAGAATAAAGAGATGTAGTTTGTTTTGCACAAATTACAAACTGAAAATATATATATTTCTCCAACAAACAAAAGAAGCATCAAACTGAACCATGAAAACCAGAGGGTGACAAAAAGGCACCTTAAGACCAAGTAACTTGATAGGGGTAACTTGTCCAGGCACAATGCACTCTGGCCCTGCAGCTTCAACCACTGCCTCTTTCCCTAGGCCACTCCCAATTGGATCTGCGTGCTGAAAATCACCAACCAAAATGCAAAAGATTGAAACCCCACGAAAGTACATTGAATTCAAAATTGCCACAAGTTCAAAATATCAAGGAAAAATACAAGAATAAAAAATATTTCAATTGAACAACAAGCATTGAAACTTGCAAGAAAATGACACAATATTTCCTGACACCCCTCCTCACTCCAGGGTTTTAAAAAACATGACTGTGAGTCTTTAACCCTCAAGTAGGAAAACCAGTAGAATCCCCAATAAGAAAATAAAAATTAGAAATGTATACACATACTTTAGACAGCGGCCTATAATTCTGCGTAACAAAATAGATGTTTATTCTAATTAATATTACTCCTATAAAGCCCACAAGAACGACAGGAGCCAAAACTGCATATGCAAACGTGAACAAACAGAAAGATTCCGTCTTTACAAAGAAATAATAAAACTTTGAGAGGAAATTCACAATTAAAAGACCATAATTGACAATAAACATCAAGAACAAAGAAACCCACATGGATAAGAGATGAATTATACACGTAATCATTAATTATACCGCTACCAACCTTCATAACAGAGAGGGCATAGTTAGAATAAGGAGTCTGAGGGATACGAAGAACGGGAGAGTGATGAATTTTCGGAATTGGCCTTGGCGCAGTGGATGCTCTCCACGGAACATCTTGTTCCAGGGCAGCTGCTCCTTTTTTCGACATTTGTCGTACTATTTTATTACGTATCGATGGTTGCCGTAAAATTATTTGCTCTATATATTTAAGAAGTGAATGAAATAAGTAATGGGGTCGAACTTTATTTCTTTAGAGTATGAACTTACGGAGGAGAATTTCTGGCCAGTTCTACTCTTTCTTGTGAAGATAAGAATTTGGATTTTTTGCTCAAGAAGACCAAGCCTGTGGGATTTATGGTGAGGAGGAAGAAGGGCGCCGAAATCGCTTCTTATAACCTGCGACTCTCAATTCAGGATTGCGATATATGGCTGAAAAATTTAAAATAAGGAGGTTTGGGACAGTGTGACGCACGTGATTCCCCAATGACGCAATACGAGGCCCGATCGCGCGGGATGGGCCCAGTGTCGTAGAAGGATCAATTTACTCCAAACAATTAAATTTAGTGCATTAAAAACTCCAAACTTCATGGCTTTTTGAGTGAGTTAATTCGAACTTGGATTCGACCACCCGATAGAGTTATGTCGGGACAAGATGAATCCATATAAATAGATTTGATGATATTTACTATGCCCAACACTTATGAACTATGTTAAGTTCTGACTATAAATATTCTGAATCAAAATAAGACAAATATATGTAATTCAATAACTGTTGATTTGATCTTTGTGTATGACAATCAATTGTTCATTATTTCGACTTATATCTATTATTTAGCCTAACTTAAACATTGAGATTTTTCAAGTGAAGGCTCCAGCAACTTTAACCTTATGATCACTTTCAGATCGTCTTTTTACTTACAAATAGATCTACCTTACTAGTCTTATAAGTTGATCTCAAATCAACACATCTCGTAAAGATACTTTTTAAATGTCACCTTTAGCATTGTAAAATAAAATATAGATAAAAATGCCTCGTGGGTGTTGGCAGCAACTAGCGAGACTTGAACATATACAAGGCACCTCACAAGCCAACTTTAACCTGCACCACTTAATACAAATACTAATACACCATACATGAACTGCTGCTTTTGCAGTTATCTTTCATATTCAGGCAAAGTGAAAAAAAAAAGAAAGAATTCACCGATCCATCTGTACATCGCTCAATCTCCTCCATATTAAATTTCGTTGTTCTTCCAACTCTTTGGTTTTGCTTTCCTTCTCTGCATATTGCCTCTGGCACTCTTTGAATAATTCAGCATCCACCTCCAAAAACATGTTTCGAACATCAATAGTTAGACCATGTATGAATCGGTTCCAATGCAACTGAATATTTTTTTCCAAAGCCTCAAAGATAATTGGCAAAATGACGTTTCGATTCTCAGCAATCAGGTCCAATATATGTTCATTATTCCACAAGAAGAGCGCCCGCTCTGCAACCTGAGACAATGATTTACTTCATTAAACACTATGGAGCTAAAACAAATCGTTCATTAAAATAGATAAGCAGAACTACAGAATGGTAGAGCATTAACCCAGTCCCTGAATTGGTGTATAGGGTAATTAACGAACTGAATTTAAGTCGGCAAAAGCCAACTTGAACGAATCATTCTTAAACTACAGAATTATAATAGGCTGACCCTTAACCTTTCACCAATAAACAACATAGGTCACAAACAACAAAGAAGTCATCCACATGACAGACTCTCGAGCAAACTCAAAAAGACTTCATTCATAAACCAGAATTTGTTTACTCATATAACTGGTCATGGAACTCAAAAGAACATGTATCAGTACGATGAAAGAATGCTCTGACAAGAATACTATGTTATGTTCACCATACGAGAAGCAATCATAAACTAGGAGTCTGATAGCGGTATCAAAAATGCAATACAACTGAATTATCTTATGCACCTGAGAGTGAGAGCTATTGAGGCAACGAGCAATCTGTCTGAAAAGAGGAACCATACAACACTGAAATTTGGTCGCGCGTGTCACCTCCAACACTTCCTCAATTTCATCAAGAAAAAGAATCTCCTTTTGGCAATTTCTGACTGGCCAATACTTCAACAAACCTCTAATAACAGTATCCTCCAATTCGTAGTCCTTTTCCACAAACCTCGTGATGCAATATGACAACTGTTGATGATACATTGCTATTGGCTTAGGCTTATGGAGCGGTATCAAAGCCCGGACCAGAGACAACTTGTGCTCTTCCTTCATTGGTAACGCGAAACCATTAATTATACTTCCTAGTACCTCCAAAAGTTCTCCAATCCCTCTGTGCCCCTCGGTTTCATATATAAACCTATAGAATACATTATTTATAGCCTTCCTAATAAACGGCCTATGCACCTTGAACTTCACGTATATCTCCTGCAGAATGGTTTTCAAATACTCTCTCTCCCTTGGATCTCCAGAATCAAACAAATTAATCAACTTTAAAATAAATGAATGATCAATATAACATTTGGCAACGATTGTATCCGTATCAGCCGAAACCACATACTGCAAGAGGAGTTCATAAACGTGCTGTAAATGAGGCCATGACGGCTCGACAAAGGTTTCATCATCTCCAGGGCCCATATTCCCAGACACTGTATTTCCATGGGAGCTTGGAGGCAAGCACCGGAATATATTCAAAGAGATCATCCGAATCATCTCCTCTTGATTGGCTTCTGTAATTTTCGCTGAACCAGATTGAATAAAATCCACAAGCTCAATCAATGTCTGCGTTTTGATCCCTTTTTCCCTCAACATTTTTCGAGTATCGCTGAAATCAAATTGAACACAACAAATCTGAACCTTCCTTTGAAATAAACTTTGCGGCTCTAAATTCGCAACCTCTCGAAACATCCGTAGATTTCCAGGCGGCGTCGTAACTACCACAAAAGAAGTTACATGCTCCTGTTGAGACGATATTGGGCAAGAGGCGTGGTTGACGAGGACGTCTGAGGTAGAGACCGCATAATCGGCTTCGGATTTAGCCACCTTGCAGTGCCCTCCTTTCATGATCTTTCTTAACATCATTCCCCAACTGCAATCAAAGCCCTAATTCCAATTACAAAAAATGCAAGTATCCATGGACATAATTAGGTGAAAAAAATTAATACTTACCGGGAGAGAGATCAATAGGATTGCGAAATTAAGAAACGAGATGGTGATTGTGTAATCTAATTTAGCAACCGGCGGAAAGAAAATGTCGGGCAAGGGAATTAGAGGGCGGAGGCAGTGATGCATTGCCGACGACCACCGTGATATTCCGGCGATCAAAAGAGAAAAAGAGAGACGGAGCAATGTGGATATGGATACAAAATTATGCCTACAAATTTTCATCCTACCAAATGCGTCAATTCTATCTCGGACCCATTGTATATGCACATATATGGGGTTAATTGCACTAGACTCGCTTGTGAAATTCGAAATGAGCATCATAAATTCTGTAATTTTAAAATTAGCACATTAAATCTTGTAAAATTTCAAATTTGCACGATAAATCCTGTGATTTTAAAATTAGCATAATAAATCTTATCTTTCTATTTAATAGAGCCAATCACCCTTGTCAATATGTAAATTTCTGGTGTTTAGTGTGTTATTTTTAAAAAGACAGGGTTTAGTGTGCTCATTTTAAAATCACAAGGTCTATGGTACAAATTTCAAATTTCATAGGGTTCAATATGTTAATTTTAAAATTACAGGGTTTATGGTGCTCATTTCGAATTTTACGGGGGTATGGTGCAATTATCCCTATATATATATATATATATGTGTGTGTGTGTGTGTGTGTATGTGGGGTGTGGTGCAATTATCCCTATATCTGTGTGTGTGTGTGTGTGTTTTCAAATATTTATGGTACATATACAGTGTAAGACTCTTAGAGAAGGTTCTAATTTTTGTCAGATCAGCAAAGTTAGCATTATAAATAATATTTGGAGAACTCGGCCCTAATGCTTTCTAGATTCTGTGAACGAAACTTTGAGTCAAACTCTGTTTGGAACCTTGATTTTAAGGTTCCATTCCTTAAAAATTATTACTTCAATCAAAATTTTAATTTTTTCTTTTATTTTATACAATTTATTTAAATTAATATGTTGAATTCGATATACTACTTAACAAAATAATATTTTTTTCTTCAAACATGTACCTTTTGATATGTAACTTTACAAAATAATATTTTTCTTTTCAATTATTAATTATTTCTCTTTGTTTAAACAATTTTTTAAAAAGTTGAAATTAATTACAATTAAATACAAAAATGAATAATACAAAATAGCTTAATTATATGTAATTAAGCTATTTTGTTATACTCATTAAAATAATATCTATAGTATATATAAAACGTGAGGGTTAAAGAATAGTTATTTTAGTGTATGCTTGCATGTAGTATCGTAAAATATCCCTTAATATTTAACTCATCCTAAAATAACACTAATTTATCTATTTATATTAAATTAGAAATATTTTTATATTAAATATATGAATCATATTCTAATTATTAAATATATATAAATCAAGTATCAGTATGCTTTAATATATGTTTAATATTTCATACATATGCATCAAATGTGGAGTAAATATTAATAAAAAATAGAACCTTGAGATGAAAAAGAAAAAAGACGAAATACTATCTAAGGTGCTATTTTTCGGGATGCTGTTTTTGCTGGTTGAAAAAAAGAAGTTCAAAAAGGAGGGGGCGGGGAGAAGAAGAAGAAGAAGAATAGCACTTTCAAACATCACTTTATAATACATTTCAATTTCAATGTATGTTCCATTCAAACCCAAATGAGAGAGAGAGCCTTTATTTATTATCATATATCAAGTAACTAAAGACTGACGGGCCATTTAGCGTCTTCATCAGAAACAGAGGACCCTAAATTCCTGTTTTTTCACCTTTCCAAATTAGCTTGCTCTCTATACTTCTTGTATATATCCCCTGTATAAAACTTCCTAGTTCTAATCACCAGAATGCAAGAAACAATACATCCAATCAACGTTGTCGCCGTCATTATCAGAAACGCCATCTTATAACACTGCACTCCAATACATGTCAAGTCTTCACCTTCTTTCCTAACAAGCCCTTGTGCAGCCGTTTGCTTCATAGCCTCTCTATCATATAAATGCCCAGTTATTCTAACATTGAGAATATAAGCCGCAAGAGGACTTGCTGCCCCTGCTAAACTGTACAATGTAGAGTAATATTTAAGACCAAATATTTCAGATATAATTGCGAAAATTATCGTCCATTGAGCTCCGAAGCAAAACCCGATTATCACCGAAGCAACATAGAGAGAATTAGGGACCCCGAATGCTATTAGAAGATGACCAGAACATGATAATAGAAGCACCAATGTGAGCATTAGAGGACGAGGGAATTTATACTTAGCCAAGAAGATTTCCGAAGCAAAGCCTGAGCCTACTTTGCCCAGATAGTTCCATATGCTCACCAGTGATACAAATGTGGTGATGCTTTTTGTGGGGTAGCCTAAGGCCTTTCCTATTTGACCTAGGTTGTCCATAGCTGTTAAAGTTCCTCCAACTCCGAACGTTATGGCTGTGAACAATAAGATCAAGTCAATGCTGAATAGGGCCTGGAGTATGTTGTAGTCTTCTCCTCTTTCCGGCGGTTTGAAGATGTTTTTCCACCAGGGGATTGGCGGATGAGCTGCTGCCTCCGCCGGCTGCGGTGGTGGTACTTCAAGTGGTGGTGGGTTTTCAGTGATTACTTTTAGGGGAGACGTAATGTTGTTTTCTGATGCTACTTGCTCTGTTTTCCAAATGTTGAATTCTTCTATAATGACGATAGCTAAAGGGGCAAATAGTAGAATCAATACAACACTAGCACTCCCTGCATATCTACTAAAAACAATCCCATTTTGTAAGATAATCATAATCATAAGAAAACCTGCTAAACCAAGAGATACATAGAGAAGATTGTAGAAGACTTTAAGCTCATTTTCTTGCCTAACAGCTTTCATAAGCCGCACAGTTCTTAAAAAAACGCAAGAAACAGCCGCAGGAAGCCAGGCAATAAGGAGAATCAAAGCCTTAGAATTGTGCCCATAAAAGGCGTGAAAAAGGTGGGTAATAATCGCGCCACTTAATCCCGTGAACCCCTTAAGCAGACCAATAACAATCCCTCTGCTTTCTGGGAAATTTTTAACACAAGTAACCAGGGCACCAGTATTTGAGAATGTTTGAGAATTTGCCCCAAGAAAAATGTACAAACACATCTGCCATATGTGGGGTTTAGCTGTGCGGCCGGTGACGGCGAGCCATATCATGAAATAGCCGGAGAAGTTCATGGTGATGCCGATGGCGAGGACCACCCAGGGCGGCGTGACTTCATTGACGATGCCAGACATGATCCCGATGTTGCTGCCGAGTTCCTTGAAGAAGCCGATCAAGTTTAATGTTGTCTGGTCGTAGCCGAGGGAGGTTTTGATGTCGCTAGAATAGATGCCGAAGATGTAGGTAGCGCCGGACATTGACATGATTAGGAGGCAGGCGAAAACCATGAACCACCGGCTGGTGAGTATACGGACGCCGAGGCTTTTAGTGGCGCCGCCGCGGGTGCAGCTGAGCTTCGCCGACACCATGGTGGCGTTTACTCGTGTGTGTGTGCCTGTGTGGGTGTTTCCCGTTTTTATACGAAAAATATCAATATGTATTAAACCAAATTCAAAGTCTACTGTTTGGTGCTTACTCGTATGTTTCAAAGATTACGAAAGTAGGCCCAAAAAAATGAACATACCAAGAAAATGCGCCAGGTACATCCTAATCTAAATATATAAAATATCTAATATGTACTAACATATAAAATTGACGCGAGATAATTTTGACTAAATTCTAAATTCTCATAATTTTATACGTATTTTTGGGGTAGTGTACACTTTGTCCCCTTTACTATATTTTTTGTAATACTTATCCCTAATATGAAAATCATCACATACCTCCTGAAGTTAATCAATCGTTAATTTTTTGTTAAATGAGGTAAACTTATTACCAAATTACCATTTATACTCTTATTCAAACATGTAAACTCCAAATATCCTTAATATTTTTTCTTCGTTTAATCAGCAATCCCAAATTTTGCTCCTTAATTTTGACTCCAAATTTTCATCATTCAATTTTTTATATTTTATTTTCTTTAAATTCTTAGAAATACTAAATAATTTTATAAATTTGAATTCTTCATGCTAGTTATGTTAGCTATACAAGTCATTATTTGATTAATTTTTAAGGTATAAATACTTACATTCCGAGTAATGCATTTTTGCAAGCAAGTGTCCACATAAAATAAATTAATTAATTAAATCCGTTACCCTACTTAATAAAACTTAACTCTCATATATATATTAAGTTCATTTGTATGAAATAAAAATTCAAATTCTTGAAGTTATTTATTAGATAAAAAGTATTATTACTTTATTTCAAAAATATTTATTTATTTAGAAATATTATTTATTAAGAATATTTATTTATTTAAAAATTTATTTCTTTATTTAAAAATATTTATTCATTTAAAAAATATTATTTATTTTAATAACGCTTCTTCGTTTCAAAATATTGTTTTTGAAAAATTTATCTATTTAAACAATAATTATTAATTACAAATATTATTTTTGAGTTAATATTTAAATAGTCTACTAATTAAAGGCTAAATAGGTCATTAAGATACTTCCATTCCATTCCTAACAATCATTTTTCATTACCTATCATGAGGTTGGAATATAAAAATGGATAATGACAAGTTTCATTTCTCATTCATTGTGTGTACCAATCATAGAAAAACTAATAACCCTGTCATTCTTTATGCATCTTTATTTCATTTCCAAAGTGATTCTATTCATGTCTAATTCTCTGCCTGCAAAACTAATCATTCTGTTAGTGTAGTACGTACTACGAACGTGAGAAAACGTTTTTGCCGGGAAGTGGGAGAAAGGAATTTCAAGCTGCAATTGTTTTCCACTTCAGTGCATGGAAATTGTATGATATAAATCAATTATATACATAAATAAATAATAGTATTTTAACTGGCTTTTTAGTACATCGTATTGGATTAGTCATATTAATTAATGACTCTCTAATATACAAATTATTATTAGATTTGGTAATTATGACATGTATAGAAATTAGATAACATTAAAATAATATATTCATATATTTAAGAGTAAATTGCAGACAACCCCCCAACCTTTGGGGGTAGTGCACATAACCCCCCAACCGTTTTTTTTGTGTGATTTACACCCTGTACTTTCAGTAACTTGCACGGAGGCCACAAAACTCCATTTCCGGCGGCATTTTTGGAGAATGTTTCGATTTTTAGGGTTATTTTGACTTTTGGCCGCCACAAATTTGTCAAGTTACTTTTATGACCTTTGTTAACATTTCACTTAACAAAAAAGGAAAAAAAAAAAAAAAAAAGGAAAAAAGATACAAAACTGCAAATTCAGGGGGATGGAGTAGCAAATTCAACACACAAAACCACATTAAATCCACAACAAATCCAACAACTTAATACACTTAATCTACCACACATTTCATTACCACAATATCCAAAAATACATACATCCAAATTGTCATCTCATTACAGCCATTATACACAGTAGCTAATGGATGTAAACATCCAAAATTCATCCATGTTCTAGCAAAAAATATTGAAACCCAAAATTTAAAAAAAAAAAATCTGAATTTCTTTTTTTTCACCAACAAATAGATGATAATCTATGATTCAACCAAGCAATTCCACGTCTTCGCCTCCTTCAACTTTCTCCTTGCAATTTCAGCCCAAAAAAAAGGAAAAAAAGAAAAAGAACAAATGAATTGTGAGAGTATTACCCGGAAATTAGAGCATATTGATTTCCTCCTTCCATGATTCAAGTTCGTCTAGGAGGTCTTCTTTACCATGTGCCTTTTGTAACAACATGAATCTTCATCTTCCATGTTCATGCCCGAGCAATTTTCCTCACTTTTTTATCCAAATTTTGCCCTAGATTTTGGGGCAATATAAACTAAAAGAAGGAAATTAGGGTTACAAGCTGAATATTTTCTTGCACAATTACTTCCCAGCCCTCGCATAAATTAATAGGACTAATTTACCCTTAAGATTGTGGTGAAAAACGGATTATTCTTCAAAAATGAGCTGGAAATGGAGTTTTGTGGCCTCCACGCAAATTATTGAAAGTATAGGGTGTAAATCGCACAAAAAAATGGTTAGGGAGTTATGTGCACCACCCCCCAAAGGTTGGAGGGTTATCTGCAATTTACTCTATATTTAATTAAATGTTTGGTAATCCTTACTAGTTTGTGGCTCATTGATTAAAGACATAAATACACTTCTGCAATTGTATTTTTTATAGCGAACTACAATGTTATAGACAAAAATTTTATTATCACATACTAATTTAACTTAAGTGAAGAAAACGATATTAGGAAAGACTATTGTAGTAGGCCAGCTACTAAATGTAGGATACCAAAAGAACTATAAAGGATTATAAAATAGTCTTATCAACTCTTGTAATCCAATCTCTCAACAACTTAATGATACTATGATACAAAAGTTTGCGATTTTGAATTGTTCAATAGGACTAGTCGGATCCGTCTATTTATGATTAAGAAAAAACAAGCAGATTGTAAGAGATGGTCAAACATAACTAATCGATCGAGGGCTAACCTAAAACATAGAAAACGTTTAGGTAATCACTGTGGTTCCCCTAGTGAAACTCAGCTATACTTAAGCTAATAAGCGTGCTAGATAATAAATCCAAATCCAAAAAAAAACATAAAATAGATTACATAATAAATCCATATACATGATCTCATTAGAGAGTCGAGATCGAGCGCATTGCTCAGGTTCAGGGTGCCAAATCGACCCACATGAGATTTTGTATTAATACAAGTGGTAAACTAACCACTTCAGTCTATTTTAGTCATCATTTTGTAATAATACCAAAATTATCAAACAATCAATATCATATATTAATAAAAGTAAAATATAATTGTGTGTATATTAACATCAAGTAATATTTCTTTTTATTTTAAATTTGGGAATAGAAGGGATGGTGGTGGGGACTGAACCCTCACCTTCTCTTATATAAGAAATTTCTTGTGATTTGGAAGTTACAACAATACTCCATGTTTTTAGATTAATGGTTTAATTTATATGTTACATTTTTAATAAGTCTAATTGTAATGTTAGAAAAATAAAAAAAAGTATTAAACAATTTTTTGCCAAATTAAATTAACGATTATAGATGTTATTGTAACTTTTCAAATTATAAAGATATTATAATGACTAAACTAAACCTTAGGTGTATGGAGGTAATTATCAATTAAATTTATTATATGGAATAACACAATTGAAAAATAAATTTAGAGATAATGTAGTTGAAAAAAAGTACTAATAATTAGAGCAAGTAAAGGGAAAAATACATATGTTATATTAAAAAAGATATTTTTTTCATTATCTTTACAAGCTACTTTGTCAAAAATGAAAAAAAAAAAATTCTGTACTTTATCTTTAAAAATAGGATTAATTTCACCAAAACATTAAAAGACATACTAAAATACCTATTTAAGTGGCCGATGCTTTATGCTTTATAAATAGCATAAATAATATTTTAGTAAATGACATCTTTAGCAAACAATCACAGGATTTACAATTTTTCCTAGTTGGAAACGGGCTACATCACTTCTTGGGTCCATCAATGAAATACACTCACGTCTGGTATTTAAATACTATATTCTAATTCTTCTTCTTTTTCTTTTTCTTTTTCTGTTTTATTTTATTTTATTTTTTATTTTTATGAGAAGCTGTATTCTAATTCATTAAGGGATGCTTAGATAGTGAAATTTGACTCATATAAACAGGACAAAGTTTTAATGTGAGACAAAATGAGACCAAGAGTGAGAATTGAATCGAGGTATATTTTTTTCTCAATTCATCACAAAAGTTGAGCCCATTGTCTTTGATTCGATTAATTACCCTAATGGTAGTCCCAACAACCGAATAATGCAACCCAGCACTTCAACGTATGCACCTTCTTAAGTAGATTGATCCGAATGATCTCAACTGTGTGATAAATCCATGTAGAGGAATCAAATGATGCTATCTAGATTTAACACTCTTGAGCCATATTAGCCCACACTGTACATATCCCTAGGGATGGGTGTTCGGGTTGGGCAATTCGGGGTTCCGACCCGACCCGACCCGACCGGGCTTTTTCCCGGTTGAGGAGAAAAAAATTGGGGAACAAAATATTCTGGTCCAATACCAGCTACCCGAAAATTAATTCGGGTCGGGAATCAGGTAGGATGTATCCTACCCAAATTACCCGATCGGGTACCCGACATTTAGGGGGAAAAAAAAAGATAACAATTAAATTTGATAACATGAATTATGATTTGGTACTTTGTTTGTAATGCACTATTAACTATTTTGATTGCACTAAAAAACTTCCCATTACCAATGAATGGAATTATTATTGTAAATAATTAAAACTTAAAAGAATAAAACTGAAAAGTTCAAAAATTTAATAAAAACTGCATAATTATTCTTAACTTTACTATCTATGTGTGTAGTTAGAATGCTGTTCCACCATACAGGTGCTTTAAACAGAAGCACGAGTAGCAAACAAACATCAGGAAACTAATAGCAAATTGGGACACTACGACTCTTCTCCAATCAATTATTCCTGCGTTTTGTTAAGATAAAGTAACCCACCACAGGATTGTGCAAAGTTATAAATTCTCATGGTTTATCAAGCTTCAATATCTATCAAAACGATAACTATGGTTGTGGTTTATGTTGTTTGATATCCCCAAGAAACAATGCATCAAACTTCCATGAGTCCACATCATGAATTCAAATTCAAAGTATGTCTCAATTATTGAGATGCTCTCTCAATTACTCTGTTTCCAAATCACGCCCACCGATGAAAAAGAAAAAGAAAAAAAAGAAGAAGAAGAGGGAAACTGAGGGTCGGGTACTCGAGAATATCGGGGCAGTGTCGGGTAGCTATATTAGCTACCCGATAGTTCGGGTACCCAACCTGAACTACCCGAAATCCCATTCCCCGACCTGATGCCCACCCCTACATATCCCCAATTAGATTTAGACAATGTATGTATTTAACATATTTCAGTCGCAGGACATATATATGCTTTATACTTGTTTGACCTAGTATTTCATTATTCTACCAACTTAGGTATCATAGGATTTTCGCTATAAAAATCATAAGTGACCCTAGCTATGCCGTTGGATTTCAAGTCGAGACCTTCTTATCCCTTATGCTTGACTTTTATGCGCAACCAGACTCGTTTCCCTTACTCACAAATAGATCGACCCACTAAGCAGCCTTTCCTTAGTATTATTTTTATTGCTTATTTCCCCAATAGACAAGATCTTTTGTACACTAAACATGTTCACTTTAAATGATAGAAATGATAATAGATTTAACTCACATTATGATGATGTTGTTGAATGATTTCACATGGTGTAAAAAAGCTACATGATATGCTGAAATTCATAACCTCACATGAAAGACTCATCTGTTTCACGATGTTGTTCTACTGACACTTGTGATGAGACGTTTTGTCCTGAAAAAGTACCTCAAAGTGTGAGAGATGGAAAATAACTTATGAACTATGTCAAGACCCTCGACTCTTTCAATGTATGAAAAGTTTTGATAGCATGAAAAAGACATGGATGTTCCAGCCTCAGAAATTAGGACGCAACCCTACATTTTTTCTGCTGCCAGTTAAACCGAACTTCATAAATCTTGCAAGTGTCAAAATATTCTCTCATCCAAGTACATCCAATTCAAATGGTATAACAAGTCAACTTGTGATTATGGACCATGAATCTCACGAGTGAGATCCCTTGAGAACAAGTGGTCAAGGCTAACCAACACTTCAAAGGGAGATTGGTGGGGGGACCTATTTTTTGTTATTGTGCAAGTAAAGTAGTTAGAAACAAGGAAAAGGAAATAAAGACTGGTGGTCCATGGAAAAGCTCATCGCCCATGACACATGCTACGTGTGGTTAATGCTTAGTACTCCATTTCCTGCCTACCATTACTGCAGGGGTTTGAGTTAGCTGGAATAGTGGGATGTCCAGGTACAAGAAGTTAGCATGCATTCATCATTCATTATTGGAACGTGAATTGTTGAGGGTTGGGGTTTGGGCGCGATATGGGTTAAATGGATTATCGTACCAACATAGCTTTGTTCCCACTTCCCACTATGAAATGTCCGAACTTTGCAAGAATTTGCAATTTCTTATTGTCCTTCCCCCAGTTTTTATTTATTTTTATTTTCTTTTGAGCCAGACAGGCAGAGCCTCAATCGGATCTCCTAGGACCCATCTCTCTCGGATCACCATATATGACAACTTGGCACGATTTAAAGAAGTCACTAAAACCTAATATGATAGGGTAATGTCACACTAAAGACTATAATACCTTAATTATATTTAGACAAATGTATGATTTTCTTAAGATTCCTTACTTTTTTACATATAATCCATTAGCGACCTAAATAACTTAAGGACAAACAGATAGTTTGGTGGTAAGTTCTCATATCTGCGAATAGATAGGTCGCAAATTAAAAAAATAACATGTTGATGACCCTATTAACTTAAGGAAAAACAGATAATTTGATTAGTAAATTCTTATATCTACGAACAGATGGGTCACCATTAAAAAATAAAAAATGAAAATGGAGTAACTTACAAAGCATTCGAGATGAGCAACCCTAAACATATAAATTAATGATTCCGATCTTTTCCAACAGTTGGACAAAATGATGCATTTGAATGTATATTCCATTCATTGTAACTATTCACTACATCAGACTGAAAGAAAAGACGAAGAACAACCTTTCTTTATTGTCATAATTCATATATCAATAAACTAAACAGCCCACTGAGGCTTCAGCATCTTCACCAGAAACAGAGGATCCTAACCCCAGATTTTCACCTGTGCAAATTAGCTTGCTCTCTAAACTTCTTGTATATATCCCCTTTATAGAACTTCCTAGTTCTAATCACCAAAATGCAAGAAACAATACATCCAATCATCGTTGTGGCTGTGATTATCAGAAACGCCAGCTTATAACACTGCACTCCAATACATGTCAAGTCTTCACCTTTTTTCCTAACAAGCCCTTTTGCAGCCATTTGCTTCATAGCCTCTCTGTCATACAAATGCCCTGTTATTCTAACATTAAGAATATATGCCCCAAGAGGGCTTGCTCCTCCACCTAAAGTGTACAAAGTTGAATAATATTTAAGACCAAAGATTTCCGAAATGATTGCGAAAATTAACGGCCATTGAGCTCCGAAGCAAAACCCCATAATCACCGAAGCAACATAGAGAGAGTTAGGAACCCCGAACGCAATTAGAAGATGACCGGAACATGATAACAGAAGCACCAATGTCAGCATAAGAGGACGAGGGAATTTATACTTGGCCAAGAAGATTTCCGAAGCAAAGCCCGAGGCTACTCTGCCAAGATAGTTCCATATGCTCACTAGTGAAACAAATGTGGTGATGCTTTTGGTGGGGTAGCCTAAGGCCTTTCCGATTTGGCCTAGGTTGTCAATCGCTGTTAAAGTTCCTCCAACACCGAATGTCATGGCTGTGAATAATATAATCATGTCAATGCTGAAAAGGGCCTGAAGTATGTTATAGTCTTCTCCTCTTTCCGGCGGTTTGAAGACGTTTTTCCACCACGGGGCTGACGGAGCCCCCGCCACAGCCGCCTGCAGCGGTGGTTCTTGCTCTGGTACTTCAACTGGCTGTGAGTTTTCAGTGATTACTTTCACGGGAGATGTATTGTCTTCTGTTACTAGTTGCTTTGTTTTCCAAATCTTGAATTCTTCTTTAAAGACGATAGCTAAAGGGGCAAAGAGAAGAATTAATACAACACTAGCACTTCCTGCATACTCAGCTCTACTAAAAACAAGCCCATTTTGTAAGATAATTAGAATCATGAGAAAACCCGCTAAACCAAGCGATATGTAAAGAAGATTGTAGAATACTTTCAGCTCATTTTCTTGCCTAACAACTTTCATAAGCCGCACAGTTCTTAGAAAAACGAAAGAAACAGCCGCAGGAAGCCAGGCTATAAGGAAAATCAAAGCCTTAGAATTATGCCCATAAAAAGCGCGAAAAAGTTGGGTAATAATCGCGCCACTTAACCCCGTGAACCCCTTAAGCAGACCAATAACAATCCCTCTGCTTTCTGGGAAATTTTTAACACAAGTAACTAGGGCACCAGTATTTGAGAATGTCTGAGAATTTGCCCCAATACAGATGTACAAACACATTTGCCATATGTGGGGTCTAGCTATGCGGCCGGTGACGGCGAGCCATATCATGAAGTAGCCGGTGAAGTTCATGGTGACGCCGATGGCAAGGACCACCCACGGCGGCGTGACTTCGTTGATGACGCCGGACATGATTCCGATGTTGCCGCCGAGGTCCTTGAAGAAGCCGATCAAGTTTAGTGTTGTCTGGTCGTAGCCGAGGGAGGTTTTGATGTCGTTAGAGTAGATGCCGAAGATGTAGGTGGCACCAGACATTGACATGATTAGGAGGCAGGCAAAGACCATGAACCACCGGCTGGTCACTACGTGGACGCCGAGGCTCTTAGTGGCGCCGCAGCGGGTGCGGCTGAGCTCCGCTGAAACCATGGTGTTTCTGTTGGTTTTGTTTGGTGGGTGAAGCAGAGTTATGGCGTTGTAGTGGGTATTTCAAGCTGTCATTAGTGTACTACTGCGATGCGAGACAAACTGACGTTTTTGTTGGGGAGTGGGAGAGGGGAATTTCAAGCGGCAATTGTTATGAAGTACGAACTTCCGCGTTGTGGAGCTTGTATGAGGTTAATCGATTATATACGCAAATGGAGTTATATAATATCCTTAAAAATACTTAATAATATGATCCAAAAGTTCGTGGCTTGAGTCATCCGACTTGACTAGCTTGTCAAGCTGGTCTATTTATCATTAAGAAAATGAAATAGATATTTTTTTTCCTTTTTTTTAATAATCTCATCAAAAATTAAATAACAAAAAAAAAGTACAATATAAAATTTTAATTGACCTTGATAATTATAAAATAGAACCTCGAGATTAAGACCCAGAAAACATTGGAACTAAAATAGGAAGAGCAAGGGAGCTTGCACCAACGTGAGGAATCGCAAGTTTTTTTTTTAATTCTTTATTTGAGAAAAAGATTATAAACAAGAGTTAATGTCATTTTGTTAAAAAATGGCTTTGAAAAATGCCTTTTAATAGAATTTCTTTATTATCCTGGTATTGAAAGATTTACTAAAACTCAAATTGCAATATTGCACACCAAATTGTAGCGATAAACACAATAAAAACCAACACATGAAACATAAAACAAACATTGAAAATAAGAAGACAACAAAATAGCAACACATAAAATGATTTGAAATACACCAAACAGGCATGAAAAGCGCCACATGACCTTACGAGGTGGCCATATACAACCAATATATTAAGGTCTTAATCTAAAATTAATTATAACACGTTTAGATTATTGAGGTTTGTCGTCAATGAAAACCGTTCAATGTTTAAATCAGGTTGCTATAGTGAATAAATCCAAGTTGGATAAGTGCAAAGTAGATCATATAATTCAAGTTATAAAATGTCAAATCCAATTTATCTACGTGGTCTCATCAAACGGTGAATTATGTCATCCGGGTTGAATTAGGTGCCAAGCAAACCCGCATAAGATAAAAGGGCACAAATAACATATCTTGAAGTGACGTGCTTTTGTATTGGTAGGGGATAAAATGACTAATTTAGTCTACTTTAGCCATCATTTTGTGGTAAAGAATTATCAAACAATCAATACAACAAATTAAGAAAAGATAATATACTTGTGTTTGTAACATTTAGTAATTGTGAATTTCATTTGGAATAAATATAAACAATTAAATTCGCATTTATCTTAATAAGATTAAGCAAATATACCACTCGTTGCATATACTTTATCAAGAAATTAAATTTAAAATAATCAATAACTATACATCAATCACATACCTTTTTCTGAGAGACAATCACATACCTTATAATTTATAATAATACAATAAAAATTATTGAATTTAAGAAATACGTTAAAAAAATAAATCTTGTTTTCCCTTTTTTAAATGATTATAATATATCTAAAGAGTACATCAATATATCAATAATAAACAAAGATTAATACAATATTAAAGAAATTTCTCAAAAACTTACTACATAGTAGAAAAATTATCAATAGCCTATCACGTGATAGAAAAATAGTCCCACCCCTCACATTGATTGGAATCAAACCCATGATCTTTAGATCGTAAAACCTTCACCGTTACCGCCCTTTAGTTGAAATGACACCATTTTTACTTTTTTATAGTGAATACGTAAGGTTCGAGTCCCACCAAGCGTGTAGATATTTGTTTACCATATGATGGTCTTTGTTTACCGAATGACAGTTTAAATTATTTAAATTGCATTTAATGATATATTTGGTCTTTAAAATATATTTTTACAATAATATTGATGTGTAATCGAATATAATTACTTCTCTCAACAAAAATATATACATATATATATATATATTATATAAAACCTTTACCTTATCATTCAGGCAAAGTCGCATCAAGAAAGCTTTCTAGAGCCATAAGATGTTCCATTCCGTGATTAAATTGGTATATGGTGGTCCGAAAGTTGAAGGGAAGTGGAGATAACATGGCTTCTTCAAGGCCAATTCTTCCCTAGTGGCAGGTCAGTGAAATGATTTTGACTGTGATCAAAATTGGGGGTCTTTTGGAAGGCTCACCACATTAATTGCTAGTAATTAGCCCAGGTCACATTCTCCTTTTGCATTTTCGGCTTTAAATCGTTCGGATGCCGGTCACCCGCGGCCTACCCAAGTTGAGCTTTAGACATCATCAGTCATCATCAACGATATATTTATGCCAACTTTTTGTTCATTTTTCCTTTTTCTCTTTTTCTTCTTTGAGATCACAAATTAAGAAATTTCTTGATAATATTTTGGGTTGGTTTCAATTCTTTTGTTTCAAAGGATTAGAAATGATTCGGGCACGTTAGAGGAATATGATATCAGTTTGATTAATTGGGATCTAGAAATCATCTTTTGTAAAAAGTCTGAAGATAATTGGTTTATGGGTTGAATTTAGGTTACTTAGGGTTTGATAATATAGAAAAGAGCTAGAAATTGTTAGGTAGCCAGACAAAGATTCTTAAGCCTTTAAGTTAGTATTTAGTTGATATTAAATATTAAAATTGGATAGAAAGTATTCTGTAGTTGAAAATTGCGTACATGATATGTTTGGTTTAAAAATAATTATTAAATTTATCACGTGTCAAAATCAATTACGATTGATATGATAAGATTTGAGTAGTATAATTTTTTCTAAGTGAATATATTAGATATATTAGATCTTTTTGCACATCACAAATCTTGCACGGCTTAAAGCTCAACCCAACTTAAAGTGAACATTTTCAAGTCATTTGAAATACTGCTCATATAAGGTTGTTTCCGGCATGTAATGCATGGTAACTAAAATATTAGCGTTTTTCACTTAAAAAGAAGGGAATCTTATGAGCCTATCTGTTTGTGCTTTCAAGGGTCATTTTCACATTTTTTACTATTTAAAAACTAATAATATTTCTTTACCTAGTTTTTCATGAAAAATATTACTTATTTTTATTTCTGTTTTTTTTTTTTTAATTTATTCACATCAACTCTGCTTTCCTATTACAACATCAATCAAATTAAGATTTAACATGATGTAACATATCCAATATTATTTCAAAATAATTAGTAAATAATTTTTTTTTTTTAAAATCATGTCTTTTTATGAGTGAAAGAATATATGTTAACAAATT
Source organism: Handroanthus guayacan (assembly GCA_014898755.1). Taxonomy (NCBI): domain Eukaryota; kingdom Viridiplantae; phylum Streptophyta; class Magnoliopsida; order Lamiales; family Bignoniaceae; genus Handroanthus; species Handroanthus guayacan. Next base: position 477,074 of record JACFYI010000900.1, on the reverse strand, counting down.
TTTCGTCGTTTATATCTTTCATTCTTAATATTTTCAAGCAAATTATTCAAACAAATTTTCATTTTTTGTGACACCCAAGGATTTCCTTAACGTAGAAATTTTAAAATTCGCCAATTTTGAGAATTCGAAACGAATTTCAGAAAACAAGCAACGTTTTAATTTCAAATCACGTATCACGTGTCCAAATATAT
>JACFYI010000900.1:460987-476783 GCA_014898755.1 Handroanthus guayacan | reverse complement strand
CGTTTTGAATGCTCTGAATTGTTACTGAAATCACATTCTTGTCCATTACTGTTCGGATTTCTGTTTGTACGCTTCTGTTCCGATCACTGTTCGTACCGCACGATTCTGTTCTGATCATTGGTCGTACGCCTCTGTTCTGATCATTGTTTGTATGCTTCTGTTCTGATCTGATTATTGTTCGTACTCTTTTGTGTCTAAATTCTTGCCATAAGTTTTACTGGGTCAGTGGACTCATGATTCCACAATATCATGTAGGTTCACAGACCGTGGATTCAGGAACTGAAACCCCATGTTCGTATTTGATGTATATAAGCATGTATTTGGGCATGCACCGTTTGATTTAAGATTTATTAAGAATGTATAGGTTGTCGGCTTGTAATAGTGGGGATATCCAAATGAAATATTTTGGTTTAGTTAAGTTCTCGTTTGAACCATGGATATGTTTAGCTTGTAAATTGCATCTTGTAATGAATTTTGGAGATTTCAATATGTAAATTGGAACGATAAGTTATGAGATTGTATTTTAGAATTTTCAATGACCTACAAATAGTAATTTCCTATTAGGATTTAGTATGAATGCATTTTATTAGTTCCTGTTTGATTTTTGGAATGATTATCCGTCTGCGAGTAGCACTTCGGATCTTGGGGCGAAGAGTCCCGAAATCCGGGGCGTTACATTTTTACTCAGAATCCATAGCTACTGTTCCAAATATTAGAAATAGTGATAACTAAAAATGAAAATGAAAATGAAAACATAACCAAATCAATAGGCACTAACCTTCTTAAATTGGTAATTATTTTAGTTTGACTTAATCCACTTTCAAAACCGATGGATTAAGATGGCACAACCATCTTAACACGATGGAAGTTTTGTGATTTTAGAGGTCATGATTTCAATTTTCTTCTATGTATAGGCCTATTTTTCTATCATATGGTAAATTTGTCAAAAAATTTTCAATGACATTGTAACGGGATGAAGAGTTGTTGAAATTTTTTTTATCAGTTATTTTTTTTTTATTTTTTTATGATTGATATATGAATGCTCCAAAAATTTTAGTGTCCAAGTCAAAACTATTGATGGAATATAATAATCCAAAAAGAAAATATAAATATTCAACCTTTTATGTAAGTGAAAATTACTTCTGGGATGAGTTCGGCCATCTTTATCACTTTATGTAATTCTTAAAGAGTTTTTTTGAGAAAGAAGTTAATAATTATTAAAATATGGAGAAAAGAGAATAAGTTGATCATTATTATGCTTAGGTTAGGAATCAAAGATCATAAATGTCCCTCAAACCTACTTGTCATAAAACTCCAAAGCACCAATTGTTGTTTTGTTATTATTTTGTTTTAACTCTAACAATTGGTCAACATTTGCTCTTTGTCCGATGGTCGATTGTTAGGTCCAAGAAAATGTATTATTCTTTTTTCCTTGTTGGTATTTTTAAATATTTCAAAAATTATTTAATTAAAAATTCAAACTTACAATAATTTAAAGTTATTTGGCACGACTTGAGTGAAATTTTGAACTTGAATAGAATTTTATATTTCAAAGCTGTAAAATATAATTATTATTTCTTGAATTAGTTTAACCTTACTAATTTTAGATTATGTAATAAATTCAAATATATTTCAATATTGTTAACAAAAGTTCATAAATATTGATTAATTTGTTAAATATAAATAATAAATAATAAAATAAATCTAAAATAATTTAGTCAAATTTAATTGAATTTATTTATTAAAATAAGTGTAAATTTGAAAAACTAAAAACAAAAAGAAAATAAAAAACAACCATCTGGTTTCTTTTACTTTTGTAATTACTTTATCTACTAATAAATACATTTAACGGAATTTGTTAAACTAAGCTAGATATATTGCTTTAAAACTTTTAGGAGACAAATTTGCAGGGGATTTTCTATCATTTCATTTTCTTTATTATTATTATTATTATTATTATTTTTTTTTTCCTGCTGTCCTTCCTTTCTTTTCCTTTTTTTTCTTTCCTCTTGTTAGGGTTATTTTAGGCAATTTAGGGTTCCTGTGCAAGTTGATGGATAATCGTTAGGTTTAAGGACATTTGTAATTATGAAACTTTTTTTTTTAGGCCTAACCACGAGTGGTTTAGATAATTAAACCCCAACAATTATTTGAGCCCACATAGTCCTTTAATTATATCAATCATCGCTTCCTTTTGTTCAATTATCTCTGTATTTCTGGAGTCCAATGATTGTCCTCAGTTGTATTATTGCACATCGACTTTCTCTTCCTCATTTTACTCTAGGGCCTACGTGAAGTCTTGTCGTGGACTTGCATACATTTGTCCCAATATGATAACTTTATTTCAAATGCAATATGATAATTTTATAAGTAATTATATTCTATTGATGTGGGTAAATATGGAGAAATAATTTATTTGTTCTCGTTGATTTGTAAAATTTTCAAACATTTTGAAATATACGTTGTTTCATTTGGGTCAATTTTAAACCAATTTGATCCTTATGACCCATCTGACCTTAGCTATTCGATGAGACCATAATTGACTTGAGGCAATATGAATGGCCAAACGATTCCAACTAGATATACATGATAAGATCATGTCAGCCCTACTCTATGAACAGTTCTGTTAGAAATGAACTAGGCATTTACTTAGATAAAGTCTATAATCATAGAACCCGTTTGGCACTTGCTCGGTCAGATATTTCTTTATCTAAAATCTTACAAACTCACTTAAGTATTGTATGATTTTCATTAGATAATTCTGATAATACGAACTATGTCCTTTAATTGTAGATAAAGATCTTAATATACCAGTTATTTACTATCTCGACCTACCTCATAACTAATTTCTTTCAAATACAAATAAATATTCGACAAAATTTATAGAACGATTCTCGGTCTTTTTTTTTAATAAGAACAAATTCATCAGTCAAATTAAATTATGCCTTTTTAATAATTGCGCCGTCATATTTTTCGATGTCTACTAATTAACATGTTTCTGTCAAGCTCGTGTCCGAAAAATCAGAACTTTGTGGGTAGATTTCCTCGTGACAGATGAAAAACACGCATTTCAATCATTATGGTTAAATGCAATTGAGGCAAATATTTCAAAATTGACAACGAATTTAAGCCCACGCCTGTCAGTGAAAGAGAAAGGCAACAAGGCCATTTATCAGGCTTGACTATTTTACTTGATAAACATGAGCTGGTCCTAGTTTCTTAGTAACTATCAATTACAATTTATGTCGGCAGAAAAAAATATTTCTTTATTGTTCTGTGTTATAAATAAATATTTTTTCACTAGAAATATCTGATGGTAATCTAATATCAAAGGGTCTTACCAAAAAAAAAAAATCTAATATCAAAGGGTATATGAAGTGAAATATATTATAATGAAATACCAATTGAAAATAGAAAATCTAACACTATGCTCGATTGATTAATGACAACAAACGTCCCACCAAACTATGTACAAAACTGAAATATGAAATATTGGATCATATCTAGGACCATATCGGTATTTTATTTTATAATGTTAATTATATTTTCATCTAACAATTTATAATTCAACTAGGTATATACTCAATTGAATTACGAACCATCAGGTTATGTATGATATTAAGACCTCATTGTAAAACATGACAATATTCATTGTTATTTTGTCAGCGTTGATTGGAACTCAATGCAAATTATTCTGCTCGACACGATGCAGGTTATATCTTTGATCAAAAAAGAAAATGTGTGAATAGTGATGGGTTTAGACTTTAGACAGCCATATATAGTAATTCATGCTGCAGCCATGACAGAAACACCTCACAATATATACCTATGAAGATATAAATATTTTCCACAATGCAGTCCACAAGATATTTTCTAGTAAATAAAACACTATATAAGTTGGATGGTTGCACTTAGCATCTAGTGCCTGACTGTATTATTCATATAATAAGGATTTAATAATTTCATATATAGAAAATGAGGAAGAAGCAAAGTACATCTGGCTTAAGGCACAAGGATTCTGATATTTGAGAAAAAAACAAACAGAAACATCCAGGTTGTCCCTTTTTGGACCATGAATATTCTGCATTTTTTGGGATCTTACACTCAAGCACTTTCATGGAAAATCACCTATTCATTATGGCACAAAACCTGGAAGAGCTTCTGAAATATAGTATTTAGTTAAGGGCCTATTCAAGTTGGTCTAATTATTTGGATAATTATCTGAATCTCCTGAAATTTGGCATAATTACAGAACACTCCCTATGATTTGAGAATTATAATAACATCTTATCGTTAGATTACCAAGGGGCCTCTTTGTGATGTTTCAAACAATTTGTTATAGTTTCAAGCATCTAATTGTAATGTTAGTAGTGTTTTTGTAATTAAGCTAAATCTTAGAGAGTTTTCCAGTATTTAATCCTTAATTATGTTATAATGGATTATGCATTTATGAATTATGTGTTGGATATACCCACATCTGGATGTGGTTCGTATATCTGGTCCATTATATGGGTGGCTATGGGCCCAAAATCAACCCATTATACCCACTATGCCCATTAGGTTAGTATCTTGATGGAAGATACTACAAGTATATATATGTGAAGGTCCCTAAACCCTAAAATTAACAACACTATAGTTTTATACACCATCAATATTAATTCTAATGGGTTTAGAAGCACCTTAACAACAAAATTGCAGAGAAGAGCTTTCAATCGGAATTGCGGGAGTCCCTTTAACCGGTAGAATTCAAAAAACATCAATGGCGGGAGGTAAACTCAATTTAAAATTTTCGCTGCAATTGTTACGGCATATATGATGATTATTAAATATGCTAACATATGGTATCAGAGCCATCTATGGCCTCTGCCTTGATATTCTTGGATTTGTTGATGGATACATGTATACGTACGTGTATGTTGTGGTGCTTTCTCCCACTTATATTAAGCATGTTATTTGGTGTAGTTATCTCCATTAAATTCATTTTCTTGGCTTTAAAACTCATTATTTTCGGATTACATATTATGCTTCAGATGTAAAAAATTTTCGAAGCAAATCTGAAAATTTTCTGAAAATTCAGAGGTTACTCGTGAACGTATTTCACTCATATGTTGATAGAAAGCTTAAATACGTTTCGTTCTGAACAAAATAGCTTTTGAATCATTAAAAACAGAGTTTTACACACCATAATAGGACCGGGTCTATAAAACGGGTTCGTCCTTTAACGGGTCGACCCGTCTGGGGTTGAAGATGGCAATTAAATATATATATATATATATATATTTTTGGGCCAATTCTATTATATGTTATGGGTCACTTTCCATTTTCTATTTCGTTGGGCCCATGCATTCGGCCACATGTGGGCTGTCTTACAGGCCCATTATGATTTCAGCCCTCAACAAAAATAAAGGGAGATAACATGCGCCTGGTCAATCTCAAACCTGAGACCTGTTATGCTGGCAATAGGGCACCCAGCCACTGCACTGTGTTAACCTATGTGCTATGATTAATACTGATTTTCTCTTTTAAGCTGTTATGGCGTACTGTTCAGCACACTACTATTCGTGCATAATGTATTTTGATGTCATGTGATTCATATAATTTTTATAATTAGGGAGTAGCCATAACATCTCTGATTGTATAAATTATATATTAAGTATTTTGGATCACATATAGTAATATGACATCGATTGTGATTAATTATATGAGATATAATAAATTTTATCCCACAGAAATTTTTGTTATATCTTATGTGATTAATTAGGATGAAATGTTAGATTATTTTTCTTAATTTATCCACAGGGATTAAGAAAGGGATATAATCTGATAGTTTCATCATAAAGTTTGTGAATCTAGCTTGAATTAAAAATTTAGCCCACAGGTAATTTTTATATCATTTAGATTCATTTTTTTGCACAATTTGCATTGATAAATTGTGAAATTTTATTTCGGCCTTATAAGCATGTATTTTATGTTATTTGCAGTTATACAACCTAATTTCTCTGATATTCGCTGTGATATTCTCGAACTGAAGGGTGATAACTACAAGATATAGAAGGAGAGAATTCTTCTTCATTTGGGGTGGATGGACATCGATTATGCTATAAGGAAAGATGAACCACCTGCAGTTACAATACTAGCACTCCACAAGAAATTGCTCTTTATGAACGATGGGAGCGATCTAATCACTTTAGTGTAATGTACATAAAGACTAAGATTTATGCTAGTATTCGTGGTTCAGTCGATTAGCATGATAAGGTCCGTGACTTGCTTAAGGCCATATACGATCCCGCCATTGATGTTTCTTGAATTCTACTGGTTAAAGGGACTCCCGCAATTCCGGTTGAAAGCTTTTCTTTGCAATTTTGTTGTTAAGGTATTTCTAAATCCACTAGAATTATTATTGATGGTGTATGAAACTGTAGTGTTGTTAATTCTAGGGTTTAGAGACCTTAACATATATATATGCTTGTAATATCTTCCATCAATACACTAACCTAATGGGCTTAGTGGGTATAGTGGGTTGATTTTGGACCCATAACCACCCACATAATAGACCAGATATACGGACCACATCCAGATGTGCGTATATCCAACATTCTCCCACTTGATCCGTATACCGTAATCCTTAATTCCATAAATACCTATATTCAATAAGAAAATATAATACATGAATCATGACGACGAGTCCCCTTAGAACGAGTATTATCTTCCATGTATTACAGTATATCATACCTCTTAGCCCATATAACTTAATGAACAAACCTTATGTTTATTTATGGTCCAAACATAATGACATTTCTCGAACTGAATGTGTACACAAAAACCATATGAGAAACATCATAAATGGAGTTTCATTAAAACAAAAAATCGTTCTTACAACGAAATTACATATTGGAACCAAGTCCCATTTTAATTTCAGGATCCTTGAATTTCAATGGTGGCATGCCTTTAGTCAAAGGATCAGTTATCATCAATTCAGTACTAACGTGTTCAATGACCACTTTTTTCTCTTTAACACGTTCCCTTATGGCCAAGTACTTAATGTCGATATGTTTGCTTCGACTACCACTTTTATTATTCTTGGCCATAAAAACAGCTGCTAAATTGTCACAATATATCTTCAATGGCTTAGAGATAGAATCCATAATTCTAAACCCAGATATGAAACTCCTCAACCATACACCATGCGGGTGGCCTCAAAACAAGATACGAACTCAACTTTTATAGTGAAAGTAGCAGTCAATGATTGCTTGACACTCCTTCATGATACAGCTCCATCGGCCATCATAAAGATATAACCAAATATTGATTTGCGTGAATCAACACAACCAGCGAAATCTGAATCTGAGTACCCAACTACTTTCAAGGTTTCGGTTCGTCTATACATAAGCATGTAGTCTTTGGTTCCTTGAAGGTACCTCATCACTTTCTTTGCAGCTTTCCAGTGGTCTAAACCTGGGTTACTCTGATATTGCCCTAACATTCCCACAGCAAATGCAATGTCAGGCCTTGTGCAAACCTGAGCATACATTAGACTTCCAACAGCAAAAGCATATGGAATGTTTTTCATTTGTTCTCTTTCCAAATCATTTTTCGGGCATTGGTTCAAATTGAACCTATCTCCCTTCATAATGGATGCCATACGTGGTGCACAGTTTTTCATCCCAAATCTCTCTAAAACTTTATTGATATAGGTTTCTTGAGACAAACCCAAGATGCTTCGTAATCTGTCTCTATGGATCTTAATGCCTATGACATAAGATGTCTCACCCATATCTTTCATATCGAAGTTCTTAGAGAAGAACTGTTTCACCTCATGCAACAAACCCTTATCATTAGCTGCAAGTAAAATATCATCGACATATCAAACAAGAAAACATATCTTACTCCCACTGACCTTCTGGTATATACATTGATCCATAATATTTTCTACGAACCCAAATGTAGAAATTACACTATGAAATTTGTAATACCATTGGCGGGACGCTTGTTTTAAGCTGTATGTGAATTTCTTCAACTTGCATACTAATTGCTCACCATCACTAGAGGGGAATCCTTCATGTTGTTTCATATAAACCTCCTCCTCTAGATCTCCATTGAGAAATGCCATTTTCACATCTATTTATTGCAACTCCAAGTCAAAATAGGCCACTAGTGCCAACACAATGCGCAAGGAATCTTTCTTAGATACAGGAGAGAAGGTCTCCGTGTAGTCGATTCCTTCCTCTTGAGTGAATCCTTTAGCAACAAGTCTTGCCTTGTATCTCTCAATGTTGCCCAATGAGTCTTTTTTTGTTTTTAAAACCCATTTGCATCCAATGACTTTTGCACCATCGGGCAACTCAACAAGATCCCAGACTCTATTACTTTTCATGGAATCCATCTCTTCTTTCATGGCATTGTACCATAATTTTAACTCTTTGCAACTCATAGCTTGCGAAAAGGATTCAAAATCATTTTCGGCTTCAATATTATAGTCAGATTCTTGTAGATACACTATATAATCACTAGGAATTGCGGACCTCTTTATTCTAGTAGATCTTTTTAATGCTGCCCAATCATCCTCCCGAGGAGAATGAGGCTCAACTGGTTGTTCAAAAGTTGCAGGCATCTCTTAAACTACCTGATCTACTGGAGTATTATCAGTAGCTTGTGGAGCTTCAACAATCGGTTGTTCTGCACCAATTTGTACTGAAGGGATGCTATGAACAATAACCAATCTATCACCTGATGTAGGAGGTTCTGTATGATCATTCTCAGAAATTATGTTTCTAATCTGATCGCTCTCACTAATCAAGTTATTCTCAAGAAATTTTGCATTTCTTGATTCCACAATCCTAGTGCTATGAGATAGACAATAAAATCTATACCCCTTAGACCTTTCAGTATATCCAATGAAATGCCCGCTAGTGGTCCTTGGGTCCAATTTCTTTTCTTGTGGATTATAAACTCTTACTTCAGACGGGCATCCCTAAATGCGTACATGTCGCAAACTCGGTTTTCAACCTTTAAATAACTCAAATGGTGTCTTTGGGACAGCCCTAGTTGGAACTTGATTCAATATGTACACAACCGTCTTAAGAGCTTCAATCCACAAGGATTTAGGTAGCTTAGAACTACTCAACATACTACACACCATGTCTATTAAAGTTCTATTTCTTCTTTCTGCTACACCATTTTGGTCCGAAGAACCAGGCATAGTGTATTGGGCAACTATCCCATTTTCTTGAAGAAACTTCGCAAATGGACCAGGTGCTTGTCCATTCTCAGTGTATCTACCAAAGTATTATCCACCTCTATCTGATCTCACGATCTTAATCTGCTTTCTGCATTGTTTCTCTACCTCTGCTTTATAAACCTTAAAGGCATCCAATGCTTCACTCTTATTATGAAGCATGTGGAGATACATATATCATGAGTAATCATCTATAAATGAGATGAAGTATTTCTGACCATGTGCATCCATTTCAGGACCACATATATCAATATGTATGAATTCTAATATGTCGGAACTCCTCTTAGCAACTTTCTTTGACTTATTGGTCTGCTTTCCCTTTATGCAGTCCACACAAGTCTCAAAATTAGTAAAATCAAGAGCACTAAGTACTCCATCATTCACTAATCTCTTAATTCTATCTATGGAGATATGTCCCAATCTCCGATGCCACAACATAGAGGAATCCTCATTCATAACACATCTCTTAACACCAGCGTGAACATGCATATTAGTATAAGTGGCATCATTTTGCAAATTAATAGAGAAAAAATCATTAGACAAAGTACCAACTCCAACAACATCGGAATCATAAATCAAATTCAAAGATGTTCCATAAAACTTGAATTGGAATCCCAAAGGTACAAGTTTTGAAATTGAAATCAAATTTCTAGATAAATTCGGAATATAAAATGTCTTTTCCAAATTCAAAATAAAACCACTACTTAAAATTAAAGTGCATGTTCCAATAAGCTCGACATGTGAATGCATCTTGTTTTCCATATAGATGTTTTGTTCACTTCCCACTGGCTTCCTTAGGTTTTGCATACCCTGCAAGTATTTGAAATATAGATTGTAAAATCAGAATCAATCCACCATGTGTTATAAATAACATCTACCATATTAGATTCATAACAAACACACGAGATTAGATTACCTTTATTTTCAAGCCATTTCTGAAACTTGATACAATCCTTCTTTATGTGACCCTTCTTCTTACAAAAGTGACACTTAAGTTCTTTCTTAATGCCAGTTTGGGCAGATATTTTACCCTTTTCCTTCTTGTTGGCTTGAACTTTTTTCTTTCCTTGCGTCGCCAGCATTGCACTCTCTCCCAGTTCCATTACAAGCCTTTCTTCTTCTTGAACACACATGGTCATAAGTTCATTGATTGACCATTTATCTTTATGTGTGTTATAAGAGATCTTAAATGGCCCATACTATTGTGGGTGAGTATTCAAAATATAGTGCACCAGGAAGGATTCAGACATCTTAACCTCAAGGTTTTTCAATTGAGCCGCAAGATCTCTCATTTGCATGATGTGCTCACGCACACCTCTTACAGTGGTGAGTCTTAGGGATGAGAACTTCATAATGAGGGTGTTCGCTAATGCCTTTTCTGAAGAGATGAATTGATCGTCTATGGCCTTAAGCAAGTCACGAACCTTATCATGCTGATCGACTGAACCACGAACACCAGTAGAAATCTTAGTCTTTATATACATTACACTAAGGCGATTAGATTGCTCCCATCATTCATAAAGAGCAATTTCTTGTGGAGTGCTAGTATTTGTAACTGCAGGTGGTTCGTCTTTCCTTATAGCATAATCGATGTGAATGTTGGATATACCCACATCCGGATGTGGTCCGTATATCCGGTCCATTATGTGGGTGGTTATGGGCCCAAAATCAACCCACTATACCCACTATGCCCATTAAGTTAGTGTCTTGATGGAAGATACTACAAGTATATATATGTTAAGGTCCCTAAACCCTAGAATTAACAATACTACAGTTTCATACACCATCAATAATAATTCTAGTGGGTTTAGTAGCACACCTTAACAACAAAATTGCAGAGAAGAGCTTTCAACCAGAATTGCGGGAGTCCCTTTAACCGGTAGAATTCAAGAAACATTAATGGTGGGAGGTAAACTCAATTTAAAATTTCCGCTACGATTATTACGACATATATGATGATTATTAAATATGCTAACATTATGAGTTTTCGTAAATGGAATTGATTAGTGTGCAATATTAAAGTAAAAGACTTCAGGTCGAGGAAAAACAAAAACATTCTGAATATACTAAACTGCTTTTTCTGCAATTAGCCGGCAATCTAAATTAAATGGTGTATGTTGTCATGAACTACAACTTAAGATTTAATTTAATAATGACAGCTAATGTCCATCTTATTTCTAGTTATATCAAAGTTCTCTTAACTAAGATCCAAATGAGCACTTCCAAAAAGAATTAAATCTGGCAAACTCCACTCATCCCATCATTTTCAGCAGCTAATTAAGCTTTTTAGAGAGAGCAGCATTTTTGCTAGGGGTTTGGAAATATGTAAGCAGAGATAAATATATGTATATATAGGGATAATTCGGTCAACACCACATGAGGTTGCGCATAATTATCAAAATTGCTTGAATCATTATTTTCACAGCCCCTATTACTAGTTTAGCTAATGAATAATTACTATTTCACTCCTGGACAATTTTAAAACATCACAAATGGACCCCTTGAATATGGGGATACAATCATATATTATATATCAACTGAACTAATGGCAAGGGATGTAATGATAATTATCCAAATTCCATGGAGTATTTCAATAATTATGCCCAACGTTAAGAGTATAGAGGTCACTATGCCATATACATATATATATATATATAAGTTAGTGTCTCTGTGTGTGTGTATATATCTGCTTTAAATCTCAATCAACCTTTTCTCTACGTCTTCTCAATCATATGGTTGGTTATTATAAGTTGATTATGGATTCTGGGACCTGACCCTTGATTTATATATGTTAATGAAGACAAAAGTAAGGTATTGAATTACATATGCTAGAATTGAAGATTCACATTTTCACAGTGTGCTGCCAATCAGGAGGGACTTGTATGATTCCATCAACATGAATTTTAGAATTTTTTATTGATTAAAATATTCAATTGAATCACATTTGATTATAAATATTTATAATATGAAATAAGTAAATCAAATATGAAATGAAGCAATTCTGTCATTAAAAATCCAAGTCCAAATTACTATATATATATATATATTAAAATAATAATATTGTATATATGCATATATAATATTATTTAAGCCCTTTAAACAGAATTTATTATATGTGGCGCTATAATTAATAATATAAGAATTTACATTTTTAAGGTATTTTAAAAGGTTATTATTTATTGTTATCCGATTGGATTCAAAATTACATACTAATAGATTCAAACTGAATATTAATGTCAGATAAAGTTCAGTTATGGAAACTTGTAATCGAGTGAGGGTCGAATTATCCATCCAAATGCAATTTCATAGAACGTTCTATGATTTCTCGAGGTATAACCAAGCTATGTAATTGAAAATAGGGATAATTATCTCTATATCGCTTGAGATTTGGCATAATTATTAAATTACCTCATTACACTTCCTATTATTAGTTTAATTAATGGAATGTTACAATTATATCTCCGTAAAATCCTGATATGCTGAAACTTTACAAGTAGACACCCTGGAGCAGTTACGTATCAACTCAAGGAGTGTCATTATACTTATGCGTCATCTAAACTAATGGCAAGGAGTGTAATAATAATTATTCAAATATCATGAAACTTTTGTAATTATGCCAAAACTCAGGGATGTAGATGTGATTATCACTTGTAAATAAATTAAAAAAACGGGGGAGCCTAATGAGGATAGGATGAGCACAGCCCACCAATTTTAGCCTTGTACATGTACAGCCCTTGATTTGTCCGAATGCAACAATCTGCCAGTTATGAGTTCTTTTTTCTTTCTCCGCGGACCTCCTTCCATCCATCTCAGCTCCCAACCGAAGCCAGCGTCTGAATTTACTACTGTCTCTTCCTTATCTTCCTCTCTTATATAAACATAGTATCAACCTACAGCTGAAAGAAAACGTTAATAGCATCATATTCAAAACTAATCTACAAATGGAGGATCCCAGGAAGTTAGAAGAAGGTCTAGAAACTGGCACACAGCTTATGAACAAAAATGATCATAACATCAGCAATATAAAAGAGCAAAGGAGCATAACAACCTTGGACCTGCCAGAAGAACAGAGGGAAGAGAAGCCACTTGTAAAGCAAAAGACCAAGAGAGTTGCAACTTTAGATGCCTTTAGAGGCCTCACTATAGTGGTATGATGAGTTATTACGGCCAAGATATCTTTGTCTTCTATTGTGTATTGTCTGAGTTTACAGTTTTGTTACAACGGAAAATGATTTTTACTTATTGTAGTTGATGATACTCGTGGACGATGCTGGAGGGGCATATCCACGCATTGATCACTCGCCATGGAATGGCTGTACTTTGGCTGATTTTGTAATGCCATTTTTCCTATTTATTGTTGGGGTTGCCATTGCTCTTGCCCTCAAGGTATGTTCTCTTTCTCCGTTTTTCATTTTGGTGTTAACAAACGAGAAATATAAGTTCCATAAAATTAAGTTGAATCTTGATTTTGCAGAGGATTCCGAAAGTTAACCATGCAATTAGAAAGATAACTTTGAGGACATTGAAGCTTCTTTTCTGGGGTATTCTGCTTCAAGGTATTGATCGCCATGCTTCTCTTTCTTTATGTGGTTCTTCTTAATCCCTTTGGCATGTCAAATTTACAAACAATCCAACTCTCTCACCAATATGTATACAATTTAAATATGTTTGAGAGCTTATAAGATGTTACTGAATGTTGGGTAATTTTTCATAAAATAGCTTAGAAGCTCTCAAAGATCAAAGGACCTTGTAAGCTTTTAATTTTTAAGAAAAGTAGAGAGTGTTTAACTTATGTTGAAAATTTAACATGTTCCTTCAATTTTAATATATTAGAGACAAAATTGCCAACATTAACATCTTCTTTTCTACAAACGCGTCAAAATCCCTTACATATTATAAAAGATATCTAACAAGATGCCGTGGCTTACACGATGTTTCAGATAAGTTTAGTCAAACACCTCTGGGAATTCACCTTGCTCATATATGCACAAGACAAATTTTTGGAGTCAAAAGTGGCATCAAAGTCTAAAAGTCTTTAATTTTCAATGTATTCGTGTCCCATTTTAGTTACCTACTTGCACAATGCAGGAGGATATTCTCATGCGCCAGATGATTTATCTTACGGAGTTGACATGAAGAAAATCCGATGGTGTGGTATTCTCCAGGTGATAGTCGTTCCTCCTTATTTTAGAAATTTTGGGTAAAAATTGAGGCATTTCTTGAGGAATAAACTAGACTTCTAACTCAGAGTAAAATTGAGAACTGAACTATACATAACCCTCTGTCTGATATCATTTATTGTGGATATCCGAACAGAGAATAGCTTTGGTATACTTCTTTGTGGCTTTAATAGAGACCGTCACCACGAAGCTCAGACCAACCAGTCTAAACCCTGGTCAATTCTCAATTTTCACAGCATATAAATGGCAATGGTAAGCTTCTTTCAGGCCAAAAACTTAAATTTTCTTCTCACCACTTCACCAAACATGACCTACAAATTTCTTCGTTACGTTTCAGGATCGGAGGTTTTGTTGTGTTTGTAATATACATGGTCACAACATTCTCTCTGCATGTACCTGACTGGAGTTTCGTCGTGCATCACCATGAAAAGACCGAACGATACACTGTAATAAGCAACAATATTTACTACAGCAAAAACATTTTTTAGGACAAAAACAAATAAGACTGAATCTTGATTTTCAGGTAAAATGTGGGATGAGAGGACATTCAGGACCTGCATGTAATGCAGTAGGTTATGTGGATCGACAAGTTTGGGGAATTAATCATCTGTACGTTGAACCAGTTTGGGCACGTCTAAGGGTCGGTTTTAGTTACAATTTTCATATAGTTATGAATGCATAATATTCGACAAATAGTCTTATGTTTTCATTTTTTCTTGAGTACTTTGCAGGCTTGTACTTTTAGTTCCCCAGGTTCTGGTCCATTCCGTAAGGATGCACCTAGTTGGTGCCGTGCTCCATTTGAACCAGAAGGCCTGCTAAGGTCTTAAGATCTTATTATCACTACTAATATCTTATAAATTCGAAGATCATATTTTATAAAATACTTTAATAACTTATTATTAAAACATAATCTAATATCTTATAAGCTCCATAAGTTTAGCCCAGCGCCCTCTAAATCTTGGTTTGATCTCCAGCTCAATTTCAGCCATCATGTCAGGTACCATTGGGATTCACTATGGCCATGTATTAATTCATTTCAAGGTAAAATTCATCTTTACGATCATCAGTTTTTCTTGTTTGAGACTAATTATTTCAGGTATGGATCAAATCATGGATGGTTATGATGAAAATGTCTTTGTTCTGTAGGGCCATGCAGAAAGGCTGAAGCAATGGGTATCTATGGCAATTGTTTTACTAATAGTGGCCTTGGTCCTTCATTTTACAGATGGTGAATTTCTCTACCAAAATTAGTCATTTATTTTCACATGAAAGAATCACACTCAAGAAATTATAGTAGGCATATAAATATAATGTATTTTCAGCTATTCCCCTCAACAAGCAGCTCTATAGCTTCAGCTATGTTTGTTTCACTGCTGGT
>JACFYI010000900.1:429812-450427 GCA_014898755.1 Handroanthus guayacan | reverse complement strand
TTTTTTTTTTTTGGACTTTTTGTGTATTTGTACCTTTTTTTCCTTTTTTTTCTTTTTTAAGAAGAGTGTATTTGTACCTTGTGAATTGCAATAGTATGGCAAAGGTAAATAGACTATTCCTCAGTTTACTAAGTTGACAAACATTTTATAAACAAACAGCAACATTCTTTGTTAACTAATCTCCACAAAAATGATACCCATAAGACAAATAAAGTAAAGAGATGCAAGATATTTTTCACAGACAAGACAAACAAAGATTATGAAATCTAAACAAAAGATGTCAGCAAAGACACTGATCAATAAAATTTTAAGAACACATCTACAAAATTTTAGGAATCAACACCCTGTCTACTATGGAAGCTTAATCCAATTTTATCAGTTCAAGCATTAAAGGTTTCATTATTACAAGCGTCTATCGCTCACTTGATGCATATGCATAAAATAATCAATATATTTCATTTTATATATATTAAAGTATAATGAATACATTGTTTGTATAAATTTAGTAATTAGAATACAATTAATATTTAATATAAATATATATAATTTAATATAAATAATGAATTAGCATATTATGACTTTTCTTTGGATTATGAGTGTCTATTGGAATGAATTAATATACACAGGTATTTTAAACACAAGTATTTTAAACATAATATATAAAAATATAGTATCAAAATTATTACCTAATGCCCAACGGGCTCACACTCGATATATCCTAGCTTATTGGGCACTTGATCCACTCCATTCCCTCTTTTCCATTTTATTAATGTTAATTTTATTTTATTTTTATTTTTTCACTGAGATTTTAAGAGAAGGTCAATATTACTTCACCCGAGTAATTTCTAATGTTAATTTTCAATTGACCTCGTTGTATATGTCATATGAGTTGAATAGCAAGGGGTCATCTGTGTGATGAACATTCAATCCACTCCAATTTAATTTCTTGTAAATAATTAAAATCCAACTATATATCTGGTCATGCTTTAAATATTTATATGTACTAGTACACATGTTTATTCTATACAAATATATGTGTAAGAGAAGCATGCACGCATAAGAAACCAGAAGTCGATGTGCAGTGGTAGGGATTATTTTCCATAAATATACGAACTTGGCATCTACTGGCAATTGTAAGAGATGGTAAATGAAAAAAAAACGATAATAAATCAACACACCTTAGGTTTGGCTTAATTATAATAAAACTCTGTGTGGTTTTAAAAATTAGAATAACAATTCTTATTGTTAGTTCAACACATGAAAATTTAATGGGATATAATTGTGGTTTGAAAAATTGCATTCACACCCCCCTTACGTGGGGATGATATTCTAATATTCTAAATAAAGTGGGCATTATTCTAAATTTTTTTTAAATAAAAGAAAAAAGAATAATAAATTAACACAGTTGAGGTTTGGACTAATTATAACCCTCCATGTGACTTGTAAAAGTAGAATAAC
The DNA here is from genome assembly GCA_014898755.1 of Handroanthus guayacan. Classification (NCBI taxonomy): domain Eukaryota; kingdom Viridiplantae; phylum Streptophyta; class Magnoliopsida; order Lamiales; family Bignoniaceae; genus Handroanthus; species Handroanthus guayacan. Next base: position 448,969 of record JACFYI010000900.1, on the reverse strand, counting down.
AATTCTTATCATTAATTCAAACACATGAAAAACTTAACGAGATATAGTAGTGATTTAAAAAGTTACATTCACGACCCCCCCGCACAAGGGATGCTATTCCAATTAATTTAAATAAAGTAAGTATTATTGTAATTTCTCATATTAAGAGTATCACTCAATTATATTTTCTGTCAATTGAATTAATGACAAAAGAGTGCGATTGGAATTCGGTGGCGAAGGAGGTAATTACCACAACTGAAGAAGCAGACACAGTACATGGATGAATCATTGATTTTGGACTTTTTCGTATATCCGTACCTTGATAGACCATTCCTCAGTTTATTCCTCAGTTTATTCCTCAGTTTATTGAGTTTGACAATGGCCATAAACAAACAACCAAGTGTGAAGAATCTTGCAACATACTTTATTAACTAAAGCTCCACAATAATGACATCCATAAGACAAATCACTGAAATAGATGCAGGATATTTTTCAGAGACAAAGATAAACAAAGGATCCAAGAAAAGACACGTGTGACGTGTCATTGTAATTGTAAGAACATATCTACTACTAGATATTATGGCCATAAGCAAAATATCTCAGTACGGAAAGCCTCATATTTTCCCATCTTCTGGCATAAGATTTTTCAACAACAGAATATCCACAGGTGCATTTTAGATATATCAACATTCTAGCCAATGGCCCATTATCTTATAATTTGAGTGTCATTTCAAGATTAGACTAAATAAGATCTGTAAAGCTAATAAGCTTTTCTAATGTACAATATACATAGTAAAGGTATATACATACTGTGGCAGCTGATGTAGAGTGATAAATATGGGCATCGAAGGGGCCGCTGCAGGGTCGAAGGACCCAAATTATCACCCCCAACTCATTAACATCTTCCATACGGTTTTCTCTATCGTTTTCTTTGAAATAGAGCTACCGTCCCCTTCGTCGAGTAAAACTCTGTAAACTTCCCACTCTCGATCTCCAATCATGTACCTCCCGATTTCAGCCTGTAAATTAACAACTCTTTACTTATTATAAACAAGCTTATAAGGTCTCAAGCTCTTATTTTGCGAGCTTGTAAGCTCTTCTATAAAAATTACTAAATGCCTTGTTGACATCTTATAAAATGTTTTGAGCTCACCCAAACACCCTCTTAACCATGTCTGGAGAATAAACCTAAGGGGCATACTTCACTTAGCAATGATCTCGGATAAATTATGTAATATAAAAAGTATAACTCTATAAAATGCATTGTTGCAAGTGAAAAGGGAGCAAAACAAACTTATTCAAAATATACTTTCAGGTATAAAAGATAATGAGAAATGCAAAGTGAGAAGTACCGAAAAGATTGGTCTGTTGAGCATCTTGAGAGCGAGGGTAATGTCGTAGAAAACGAGGGGACGACCCTTGCCGGATAACTCGACGGGATTCGCGACGATCAGTTCAGTATCAGGACCACGATTGATCAATGCAACTCTGAGAGGACGACTTAGTTCCATCTGAAGACGAGAGAGCAAGGCATGCTGTCTGCTCGGGTCAACTATCTTCTTACCATCCCCTTGCATGATAAATAAGTCCATCTCACATTCTCTTTTCCCTTTTGTCGTGTAGCGTCCATAAGAAATCTAGTTAAACAAGAGTCCGATGGTTAGCTGTTAGCAAATTGGATAGCAAATTTTTAGGCACAAGAATCATGTACCTGGAAGTTATAATCCTTCAAAGTTCGCATGACATCGTATAACAAACCTTTATGATGACGGCACCCGATTTGGACAAGAGTGTGAGAAGGACTCATCAAGTTATCCATTGTGATGGATGGGCATTTAAAGCCGACACGGTCGTCTTGGCATTCGTCAAGCGTCTCTATATTGAACATGTCTTTGGTAATTGTGTCTGAAAGAAATGAGGGTCTGTGAGAACATGCGGTAATTTCGGGTCCCACTAATTCTAAGTCGCAGCTGATCAAGGAATCCCCAAGAACAGCTCTTAAACGGTTGTATGTGCCCTCCCTCCTGTTCTCTGTATGTAAAAGTTCCCTGATGAGACCATTGAGAAGCACAATAAGTTCTTGAACTGAATATATGATGAAATTCGAGAGATGCTCGGGAAAATTTCAAAGAAGCTAACAACTGCGAGCTTTTCAAAAGATTTAGAAGGCATCATTAGAAAAGATTTTCAAAAATAAAAAAAAAAAAACTCAAGAAAATAAAGTGAAACATCCGAAAGAAAACTTATGTTATTTTCTACAAGACTGGAAGCACGCAGAACCTTGTATCAGTTATGTAGAAGAGATCCATCACTTTTCCATCTGGAGTTGTTGATACCTTCACTCTCTTTATCGTTAGCTCAAGCTCGCAAAGAACCTCTGTCACATCTGCCAAAAAATTTCTCCAAATTTCAACTAATGGATCCAACCCATATCCTTCTCTCGAGATACCTTAGTATCCAAATTGGCAGTAACTAGGGGCACAAATCGTATATATTAATACACCAAACAGCTGAATATAAGAGAATCAATCATAAAGACAATATGTCACACGGCTTTAGCCAATAGAACAGCATTCTGTTTTCTTTTTCTCCAGTTTAGAACTCAATTATTAAAGTTTAGCAAGGAGATATAATTTACCATGCAAAAGGCCTCTTCTGTCATCGCAACAGAACTTCAAGAGGAACACATTGGAAGGCTTTGGAGTTTGCGACTCATCCGCATAATACAAAATTTCAGAAGCCAATGAACAACACGGGCATGCCTCCATCAATCTTTTCTTTAGCAAATCCCATCGCGTATTCGGTTTGCCTACGACCCAAAACACTCCGTAACACCATTTTCCGTCTGTAGATACATCTACGACCACACAATTAGATGGAAAAGTCAGAAGAGGCATAACTATAATTAGAAAAGTTATTATCCATCACAAAACAAAGAGTTCGTGAGAGAAAGTTCTAAGACAACAGCTTCTAATTTCTAACATCATGTGTGACTTCAATTGTCTGAAGCATTTTCATACGGTAAAATAGAAACAAATGAAATGAATAAAGGAAAAATAACGAAAATTTCCTATTTGAGCCTGCCCACTGACCAAAACCCACCAAGAGAAAGAGAGTTACAGAGCAGGAATTCTTGTATTCTTGAAAATTGAAATCAACATTATATTGGTAGTCCATCCACCAAGCAATACAGAGTTATAACGAAGTTAGGTACAATGGAATGAATTTCAAATAAACCCTTTCATAATATGCAAAAAGATTCTTCGAACCCAGTAATAATTCCAGAAGATATTGAATCCGTCTTCTAAAATTGATGTTTGACAAGCAGAAATTTGAGCCTGTGTATAATCTGAATGGAACTAGATTTTCTTACAATTTTCTTACACTAAATTAATTGTTGGACACAAAATACATACCAGTTCTTACAACAGTGAGCCCAAACAAGAGAATTATGCGGCAAAGATCAGAACCCAAACCAGTCTTATCAGGACAATTTACAGTTATTACACTTGGCTCCCCTTCTTTCTCTGACTGCGTAATTGTCACCGCATCATCAAACAGTATCCCCATCTCTTTTCACCTTTTCTTCTTCAATTTTCAGCCAAAAACATGGAAATTTTCTTATATATATATAAAAAAAAATGAAAGCAAAACAGCGAACCGGGTAGCAGAAATTGAACCTTTCTGCAATAAATTACCTCCCTTTACAACAAAAATAAAACGGGCTTTTCTCTATTTTTAAGAAGAGAAATTTACGCATGTTTTTTTTTACACATTTATGTTGTTGGTATATATATGTGTACAGCAAGACTCTAGTTGGCGGGGTGGCGTGGATGCTGGGGGCAGCAGCACCCTGGTTAGACGACACGTGTCGCCGTAGGAGTACTGTTCACCGAGAAAATGTGTGTTTGAAAGTGAAATGTTGTTTGCAGACTCAGCTGGCAATACTTGGGAATCACTCGTGCTTTTTCTTGAATTTCTTTTTTGGTTGGTAAAGGCGGAGCCACCACTGCAAGTGTGGTTGGGGATACGATTTTTGACGCCTCAAGAGAACCGTGAAATATCACGCTCTTTAAGGATTTTCTTGCTCTCCTACCGTTGGGGTCTGAAATATAGAGGACACCTACTTTCTTCTTCCAATTAGCATGGCTTTCAACTTTTTAAAAGGAAGCTACTTTCAAGACTAACCATTAATTTTGCAATTTCACGGTATGTCAATTTCTTCCAAAGAGATATTGTTGTGTATAAAACCATTAAGAATAAATTAGAGTGCATACAGTGGTGACTTGTGATAGGTCAATGAGTCAACATTGGATCCAATAACTCAAGGATAGTCCAAACTGTTAAAGGATCATTTTACCATTGATAATTGAAAAAAAAAAAATCAAATACTTCAAGATCTATGCTTTTTGAATACTTTGGTTCGAAATTTGATTTGAACTATTCAAGCTAAATGACTTCAACTACATGATAAATTCAAATGAATAGACTAAGAGGGTGTTTGGCTAAGCTTATTTAAAACATCTTATAAGCTCCTACATCTTATAAGATGTTTTTGAAGCTTATAAGATGTTGGATCTTATTTTAAAAATAAGTTGTTAAAGTGTTTAGATAAAATAAGATCTTTTAGCTTATAAGATAATAGTAATGGCAATATTGTAATTAAAATAGTTAAAAATGAAGGTGGGTGTTAAGATCTTAAAAATAAGTTGGGAGCTCCTTAGAGGGTGTTTGGCTAAGCTTATTTAAAACATCTTATAAGCTCTTACATCTTATAAGATGTTTTTAAAGCTTATAAGATATTGGATCTTATTTTAAAAATAAGTTGTTAAAGTGTTTGGATAAAATAAAATATTTTAGCTTATAAGTTATTAGTAATGGTAACGTTGTAATTAAAATAGTTAAAAATGAAGGTGGATGTTAAGATCTTACAAATAAGTTGGGAGTTCCTTACTTTTTTAAAAAGAGCTTATGAGCTCCTAACATCTTATTTTGGGAGCTAATAAGATCTTTTTAAAAAAAATTTACCAAACATAGTTTAACATCTTATAAGCTCTTAAACATCTTATAAGATGTTTTGAAGAGCTTATAAGCTCACCCAAACACCCTCTTACTTTTCTAAAAAGAGCTTATAAGCTCCTAACATCTTATTTTTGGAGTTAATAAGATCTTTTTAAAAAAATTTTACCAAGCACCTTGTGGCATCTTATAAGCTCTCAAACATCTTATAAGATGTTTTTAAAAGCTTATAAGCTCACCCAAACACCCTCTAAATGATATCATATTAAACCTGACATTCATAAGTCATTCTTTATTATAAATGACGCTAGCCAAAATATAATAAAGGTACACATTAAATGGATTCTAGTCATGAGTATCACAACTACTTAGTTCTTCTACTATGTCTTATCTCATTGTCCTGTTTGATTTAAACCTTGAAGGATTTTTATTAAGAAAATTTTAATAATCTTAACTGTGCTATTTGGTTCTAGGTCAACACTGGCATACTTATTGTATTCCACCATGATGCATGACTTGACTCGTTTCTACAAGTGGCAACACAACTAGAGGTTCGGTAAGGCTCCCAAGACCCCACTAATTTTTCTTGTTATTTTATTTTTTGTGTAAAATGCAACCCCCAATCTATAGGGTTAATTGCACTTTGCCCCCTAATTTTGGACATCTTATCTCGGAAAAATTAATGATAAATTAGCCACAATTTTAGCTAACTTAGCCTAATTAAGCTCTAATTTTTGTAGCCTTTGTTTTGCCTAATTTTGTCAAGACGAGATATCTTTACGAAAATGCCCTCATTGTATTTAAGTTGAAGACACATAGGAGGCTTTGAACGAACTATTCTACCAATTTTAGGTTTTAGGGGATGATATTGAACATTTTATAAGAGCAAAGGTTTGAAATGTGAAGGGTCAACTGAACTAGAATTTGAAGTTTGAAAAGAACCTCAATTCAACTATATTTGTTTTTTTTTTTTTCTCTCAATAATATCTAACCAAATCAAGCCTTGGAACTTTATATTTCTTACACGTCTCTTTCAAAATTTGTTTTTCACTCCGCTTGACTCATGCTTGTTAGGCTTCAACCAATTTGTAAACTCAACGCCATTTGGATGATCAATTAAAATTTTATGTTTTAATTAATTTAATAGTATTTTAGTAATTTTTTTGTTAATCTTCTTCTTAGTTTTTTGTACTATTGCATATGTAAATGTTTTCAATTACTTTAGTATGATATATATATATCTTAAACTACTAATTCACCACATTTTTGTGGTAAAGAAATTTTTCCATAGTTTATATCATTTAAATTGTAAGATTTTCTATAGAATTTTATTAACTATATTTCTTGAGTTCAGTAATTAAAAATTCTAAAGGAACTTTATTAAATCAAAATCCTAAAGTCGTCACTATTCCATACCCATGGTATAGATCCACCAAAATAACCTTATTACATGACACCGATCAAATTGTCTAATTACATTTGAAATGTTTTTTTATCAAAATTATATTTATCATATTGTTCAATTTCTTTTCAAGATTATTTAGCTTATTTTTGCCAGGTGACACTCTTTTACAATGTACCTTGAAAACAGAAGTAGCATATAATTTATGAGATATATATATATATATTTTTGTTATAAGGTACAAGTCTAGTTATTTTATTTACTATGATTTCTTAAATTTGTTAGCCTACTTATTCCAAAATAGATCTGCATTAAAAGAAAAAAGAAAAATCTGTGTCAAGCTAATTTTTCCTCTCTTTTTTTTCTTGGAAAAAAAATTACATGGTCTCATTTTTAATAAGACCCTTTGGAAATAGCGGAGGTAAAATTCCAACCCGAATGAAATTCAGAATATGCCTTGTAAACAATATATCGTTTACGGAGAACTTGGAAGTATAATATGTCGCGAAAAATTGACCATATTTTTACCGAAAAAATGAAACCGGTGGGTAAATTCGTCGTCTCAGCCGCCATCACGTGTCTCATTTTCTGGATGAGCCCGCACGTGGCTCACGTGCGTCTCTTCCATGATGATTGCGAAAAAAATTAGACCATCAAAGCTAGATTACTCCCGCTGCCTCTACCACTGCCCCATATGATTGGACGGGTTTTGGAATTGGATGAGGATGGATCGAGTTGTAGAAATAAAATGACAAAAATACCTAAGAAACGTAAAAATTTATGGTCATACTATTAGAATTTGCGTCTTTTTACGAATGGATTGCTTATATCTTTTTTGCAGGGATTATAACCCATTTATATCTAATTCAGATATCTAAACGTCTACTGAGTCTAACATGCATATATAGATGAAGCCACACGTCCTGTATAGATTGGACAATTTGTGTACTATAAATAAGTTCATTTGTCAGTATTTACATCATCTAATACTATAACAATTACATTTTTACTATTTTGGTGCTCGCGAACTCCACCCCTAATATTGTTCAATATTGTAATCTCCCATATTTGACAATTAATAGATATTTGTGACCCTTCAAGATCTCATCACTTGGCGCCGTCTGCAATAACAAAGGTTATATGTCTTTTCACAAACCTCTCGACTGAAGAGTTTATGATGATGTCACGTTCGTCGAATGATTTGTGATAATATATAATTTATTCCCTTCTCTTACCCTTTGAAACGTTTTTTTATGATTAAACCCCTTATCATAAATACCGATAGAATAATACCTTGAGACGTATGAGTCTTTCGTATGAGGTTACAAATTTGAGCATTATTAGAATTATTATACAATATGATAATTCATTTATCGTATATGTATAGTCTAAACCATATAACATGGTCTAAAACTCTTTTGAGGGAAAAATATTTTTGCTTTGTTAAAGTATAAGGATGATGGATTTCTAAAATTGAGCACATCAATGCTTTTCGAAGAAATATTTCATGCTCTCGTTATTTCTCAAAAAATACGCACAGTGTATAAATGGCAAATGGTGAATGACAATTTCGATTACGAGAAAAAGACAATTTGTGTAATTTATGGTGATGTGAAGAAAGGTATGTGCTACAGTTGCAACGACAATTTGTTAATGTAATTTTTAATCGATTAAATATTTTGATAATAGAAAATGCATTATACCCATAAAAACTAATTAAAAAAACTACTAAATTAGTGGATTCCCCTTCAAGTAAATTTTCATTGTACACACAGAAACTACCAAAAATACATCATATATAATGTTATATATAGATATATATTATAATACAGTCTTACATATATGTATACTCAGTTAGGCATACATTAATAATTGTCGTAAAGATATGTGTGGAAACCCAGACAAGAATGAGATTAAATAATTAATGTCCCTAGTCATAAAACGCTAACCTTTTTTGTCCCTACCATTAATCATACTCATTTTTTATTTAGGAAATGGGAAGAATGGAATCTTAATGTTTGGATAGAGTTTGGAATATTAAAGGGTGGGAATATTCAACTTGGACTTGAACCAATCTTTGTTCAATATGGTGGCCATTTAAAAAGTGCTTAAAAACGTGTTGTAGTTTTCAAAGTTATGGTTATTTTAAGAATAAAGTTGGGATTTTAAAAAGATTGACGTAAAAAGCCTGGCATCGACATGGGTCCAATTCACACGTAGAAATTGGTTATTGAGGAGAAAAAAGAAAATACGTGTTCACATAAAATAATTTAAGGATCCATATAAAATAATTTAAGGATCCCTTCTTTATTAATATGAAACAAAGATTCATTGCATTTTCCTTCACGGATCGAATCATTTCAAAGTATTGTCTCTCAATAGTCATGTTATGGATTTTATCTTGAAAATATGCCTCGAAAAGTAAAAGAAGGGGAATAGCTTAAAAACTATTTCAAAACTCTGAATTCTTTTGATTTGAGATAAGGTTGTTATCGTTGTTATAAGCCCCTTAGTCAAGAGGCATGGGAGAGGCATATGGCTTTTGTTTCCATGGATAGTGTCACCTAATGATACCATTATCTAACACAAAAGGTTCAACTGCTTCAAGGTATTATCTTTCCTCACTCGCAGTAAAGGATTTTGTTATGAAAAGCCGCTTGAAAGAGTAAGAGAGGGGATGTACCTATAAATTATCTCAAGGTTTTCGATTTTTTCGATATGAGACAAACTTTATATTATCCATATAAAAATTAGAAACATGTATGGAAGTTGATCGGTAATTAAAAAATGTTGAAGAGTCCCGTTAAAAAATAAATAAATAAACAAGAGATTACTGATTATGAATAGGGCTCAAAGTTCCCTCTTGGATTTTGAGATGGACTGGTAGTTTTCCCGACTTTTCGTGGAAAACTTTCTCCCATGATGGTTTTGATAATGAAAGTTAAGAAAACAAATGTTAATGTCTTACATTATATAATGGACATTCCCACTCCATTTCCTAGTGAGATATATGATGAATTCGAAATGTTTAATTGATCAAAATCAATTTCGAATGAACGAGTAATTAATATGAAGTAAGCTACTCAAAGTTGATTAAAGCTAAAAGATATGAGGAGTTGGGCTTGGGCTTGGGCTTGACTTGGCTAGACTAGGCCATGGTTGGATTAGGCCTTGGGTCTATAATTTTTTTTTTTTTTTTTTAAGGCTTAAACTTTAGCGAATAGACCAAATAATAAAATCTAAATTCTAATCAAGACATGGGCCTGGGCCTTCGTGACGGCCCAACTTATGCAATTACGCCTTTTAGTGAGGCAATTTTGTAGGTTTGTAAGTCGTATAACTATAAATAGAATTTTAATATTTAGCCTTTAATAAGTAATATTATGAAAACCATAGTTGAGTTGTAAGTTAAAATTGCAAACAACATGCGCAGACATAAAAATTTTCAATTGAAAGAATTTTTAGTCAGGAAAAAAAAAAAAAAAGTTATCATGTGTAATTCATAAATTGATAAAATCTTTTTATCTCGATTTTTCACTACAAAAATCTTGAAAGGAACATAGATACATAGGGAGTTGTAGGAAAAACGTGGACCTTATGAGAGAGTTTGAGAGGAAATATATTCTTTCCTTATTAAGAATTTGGCATGAATAATAAAACTAAAGTCGATTCTCAAAAAATATAAATTTAAAAAATTTAATAATTTTTTTAAAAAATTAATAACCAATGGAAAAATTCCAATATTTTGACAAATTTAAAATCCTAAAAATTCATGGTTTGGTCAAATTGACTTAATTGGAGTCAAACACCTCCTTCAAGAATATACATATATATACATACACATATATACACAAGTTTGATTGATGTTGTCATAAACTTTCTTTAAATATATATTAACTATATAATGTACATCCAATACATATATGAAATAATAATAAGACTAAACATCAGGGAAATACTAATAATTATCTTCAAATTAATATTTGTAAAAAATTCTATAAAGTTTTAACAACTCCAGAACGTTACGGAGATAATACTACATTATATAAAAGATTGTATGAGGTTCTTTCTAAATATTGCAAAAATATTTAGAAAAAATTTGTTAAAAAACTCTACATAACCTTCCCTTGTCGTTGGATGAATTTTAAGGACCTCTTAAGACTTTGAAGTGGAAAATATAAATATAAGTGGCAAATCATTTTGTAACTAATTAAGTTAGAGTATTTGCATTCAAAATAATAGTTTTTTTTTTTGTTCAAACTGTGGGTTTCTTTCTCGTGTGCGTGAAATTTGTTAACTATTTTTTTCTCCTTTGGTTATACTTCTTACAAGGTTATTCATCATTGGTGCAAGAAGGTGTTTTAAGAAAAAATTAATTTAATCAAAATTTTAATTAAATACTTTTCTTTTTTCGACAAAAGTTTCAAATGAGCCATCGCTTATCCAAATAAATTTGAGTTGTTTTATGTAAGAATATATTACAAAAAATTAATAAGAACTTTTTTGTTAATACGAAAATCCTAAAGTATGAGAATTCACGATTTGGTCAAAATTGGCTCAATTAAAGTTAAACATCACTTTCAAATGTGTGTATATATATAGATTTTTACGAAATTTCAACTTTCTATATTTTACGTTTAAGTGGTCAAAACACCAATGTCCAAGTATCCGTAGGTTTCAACAACTTAATTTGAAGCTATGTTTACACTAAATTAAGAAATTAGAACCAGAGGACTCTCGTTCCTATTCAAACTGGGTAACAGTCTTTGCCTAGTTCAATTTGGATTACGAATCAAATACTTAATCCCATATATATATAAGTTACAATATTAGTATTTTTCTATAATCTCTATTTAAGGCCAATACTCTCTTCGAGCTCACAAATTGTAGAGACAAAGGAAGATTTCTGCTTGCATAGAAAATCTATACAGTAATCAGGTATTATTTGTGTGTTATAGTAAAATTTTCAAAGGTGTTTAAATTTTTTTCTTTCTTTCTTTTTTTTTTTTTATTTCCAACCGTGATTTAAAAGAATTTTCTGTTTTGTTTGATGATATCCTCTTTTTTACTCTATAATTTTGTATGGATAACGATTCAAACATGTCGTATAATACTATAATAGTCATGATTAGCAAGTTTGGTCTCCGATGTTGGAACGGAGATCACCATTCCAGTTCTATTGTAATGTGGTGGACGGTACTTGCGACCGTTCTGTACTTTAATTTGTAATCTAAAGTATTGATTTTTTTCTAAAGAAAAATTGCAAAAATATTAAAATATTAAAAATTATCATGTCGTTCTATTGCAATAGTCTGATAAATCGGATTGCTCCATGTATTTATCAATTTTGGAACATTAATTTTCGAAAAACTATTCCATACCAGTATATTTGAAAGGAGAAGGCCGTTATCGTTTCATTCCAGTTGTTTTGCCATTTTTTTTTTCCTGCCCTTCTAAGAACCATGATAATAGTGGAATCAATTGTAAAATCAGTGAGGCTATGTGGATAAATTCACACTTAATTTTATGGATTAATTACATTTGATTACCTTCGGAAATTAGGAAATTACCAACTACTATTCTTGTGGTTTGAAAATTACAAATTAACCCCCACAAGTTTGTGAAATTACAAAATAGTCCACTCTGTTAGGGTTTTTGATGGAAAAAGATGACATTATCAATTTTTCACGTAAACTTCCCATTTTACCCCTAATGGAATGGATGATTTTGTAATTTTACAAACTTATGGGGGTTAATTTGTAATTTTTAAACTACGAGGATAGTAGTTGGTAATTTCCTAATTTTCGAAGGTAGTCAAATGTAATTAACCCTTTTTTTTAAAATAATTTTTTAAAATAATTTTCTATAATTATTTACGCAATTTTATTCTAAAGAAATCAAAATTAGTTTTTATTATTAAATATAATTCATTTAAAAATACTTTTATATTATTTTTGATATAATAATAATGAGGGCAATTTTCACTAATAGTCTCTAAAATTTTCATTTTTTCTCACTTGAGTCTGCAATGTTTTATTTTTGATTTTAAGGTCTCTAAATTAATAAATTTGTACTACTTTGGTTCTTTGGTCAACTTTTCAACAATTTTTTGTTGAAAAATGACTAACGTCAGTATCATCCAAGGAAAAATTTGTCATTTAAATAAGAAATAAATAAAAGAGAAAATATCTAAATAAGATGCCCTAAAAATCACCAACATCTTTAGCACTCACGTGAGCATCAACTTTATTTTTAGAAATTATTTTAGAATTATTTTATAAAATTAGAGGAAATTAATTACATAGAATCATTTCAAAAATTTATTACAAAAAAAATTTGCCAAAAAATAAAGAAAAGTATACAAAAAGTTATTTTCCTAAAAAAATAATTACAAAAAATAAAATTAATTATTTTTACTATTCTTTAATATTAAAAGATTAAACTAAAAATAATTACATAAAATTATTTTTAACAAATTTAAATTTTTTAAACAAATTATCTTTAATAATTAAAAATAATTTTAATTTTTCTCAAAATTAATTACAAAAAAAGTGATATACATGTTGGACAATTACGTTTTACTACCCTCGGAGATTATAAAATTACAAATCACTACCCTCAAAGATTATAAAATTACTAATCACTACCTTAACGGAATATACGAAGTCATCAAAATTGTCATTTAATACTTTTTCGTCAAAAATCCTAACGGAATAGATGATTTTGTAATTTCACAAACTTATGAGGTTTAATTTGTAATTTTTAAACCACAAGGGTAGTAGTTGATAATTTTCTAATTTCGAAAGGTAGTCAAATGTAATTAATCCTAATTTTATTTATTGACCTGCGCTAAAAGCTACTAAAAAAATTAATTGTTAGAACACGCACACATATAGCACATTGTTGCCTTTAGTTTGATACACATTTGTTTTTCGGGACGGGATCTCCTATTCCAAATGGTGTTTCATCTCCTATTTCATACTTTTGAATACATAACACGTGTGTTATATATTTCCTTATAAAAATATCTAGTAATAAAAACAATACACATGGTGTGTATTTAAAGGCATGAAACATGAGATGAAATACCATTTGGAGCAGGGGATCTAATCCATTTGTTTTCATTCCTTTTCATGTTGCATTAATGATTGACTTTTAAATTCATTTTTTATTATTGGTTGGAAGCTACATCATGGAAAGAGGTCTTGAGATGAATATGCTTCAATTTAGTGAGCTGCTTCGAACTTGTTATCCTTGGCTTATTCATGAAATAAAAGGAGAAGAAGGACATATATTTTACAACATATCTGAGAATCAATCTTTTATTGCCAAAATTCCATATCTACAGATAAATATGTATGGTCTTCATGCCAATGGCGACTTCAGAAATATCAATTAGTGGGGTCAAATATTAACTATTAATAAGTAAAAAACTAATTATTGAAAAACTAAAATACTCTTCTCAATACTTTTTTTTTTTTATTTTATCTTTTTAGTTGTTGTCCTCTATAATTTTTCATATTCTGAAATAGTGTCAAAATACTCTCATTACTAATATTATTAAATACATTTTTCTTAATATATGTAACAAAATAGTCATTCATAAACTGATCACCCATTTGATTTTTTTTCGAAGTATTTTTTTCATCCTCTAATTTCCCAATATCTGATAATAAGAAAATTTTAAATTGGATTTTGCTTTAGAAATATAATAGTAAAGAAAGTAGAGAATAAACAAAGAAAAAAAAAATATAAGAAAGTGGGTTAAACAGGGATCAACAAGAATAAAAAATAAAATACAGCAAAAAAAGTGGGATCATCTATTATTAAATTTTTATATATATATATATATATTTATATTTATATATAGAAAATAATTTATTTATATATATAAGGATCCATTAAAAAAAAAAAAAATTGAGTGGGGTCAAGTGACCCCACTAGCCACCATGTGGCGTCGCCCTTGCTTCATGCCATGGATGGTGGATAATGGACGATCCTACTAATAAACAATGTTTATTCTGAATCCTCTTTCGCTAGAGAGAATTGAACTTCCAGAATCGAAAGTCTCATATTATGCTGGATGTATATTAACAAATTCGCCAAAGAGATCGGATTGTTAGGTTGTGTTATTTAGTAAGTTGTCTAACTACGTTCATTATTGTCAAATTGGGGATGCTGAATTTAAGAAGCAAATGGTTGGACATCTTACAATGGCTTGTGGAAGAATATATCGGTTGTTGATTCCTAGTTTTACATTAGTGAGTCTTGGTGTTGAAGGAAATAATATTCAGATTACGCAAGTAATAAAGGGTGAAGGATATTGTAGTTGGCTACAACCTGGAACTTTTCGATTTGGAGATTATTTGGTTGAATCCAATGATGATCTTCTTCATGTGCATGCTCATGCAAACTGTGACAAGGAATTCTGCTGGAAGGTCGAAGAATTTAGAGTCCACAAATTGAGCTCTTCTAGTTTGGAATGGGAGGAACTGAAGAGTATAGGCAACCGAGCTTTATTTCTTGACAAAAATTGCGGGATTTGTTGCAATGTTGAGAAAGACAGTGGAGTCAAAGAAAATAAGATATATTATGTTGGCTCATATACTCATCGCATATATGTCTTTGATTTGCAAGGTGGAACTCACGTTGAACAAGACTGGACACCATGCAAAGTTGAGGCAAATTACTGGAGCCATAGGTTTTGTTGGGCTAGATTGCCTTCGACAAGTAATTTGTAGGGTCATTTTTCAGATTGCAGGGAAAAGATGTATGTAAATTATTTGGATTAAAATGCACTCTATTGTAGTTTATTATCAACAGCTTTCATTATGTTTTACTAAATTGTTTCATTATTATCTGTCTTAGGGATTATTTGTTTATATTATATGACATCTTTCATATTCAAGGACGGACTTGTAGAATTAACATTAACAATTCATAATTATGGATTAAGAACTACAATGATTGAAAAAGGTGGAGTCTTGGCTAGAAAGAGAACTAAACTGTATATTTATTAGGCTATTGGTGAGTGGGCATGATTTTTATGGGTATGGAAGTGCAAACATTTATACCTAATACCATAGTACTAAACCAGGAGATGCACCCATAGTCCGAATCATTAAAATTTAAAATCCGATATCACTAGGCTTTAACATCAATCTTTTTAAAACCCAACTCAATTATTAAAATTATCGTTTAGTGCACACTTGATGTGTGTGTGAACAAAATAAGCAGAATATCTAATTTATACTAGTAATTGTGGCACACTCGATGACATATCTAAATTTTCTTTTTACATAATTAAAAAAATTTATTGATTTTTAATAATGATAGATATTTCTTTATCATTGAATATTTTTATTTAAATTTATTGTGCAGAATAACATGATTGAAAGACAAATTTGGAGAGAAAAAGTTGGAAAGAAGAAAAATTATAGTTGAAGAGAAAAATGGAATGACAAACTAAATATTTAAAAATTAAAGAAAAATATTTTGTCATTATACTTTATAACTACTTTGTAATTATCTTTTAAAATAGGGTTCTTTTTTTCTATTAACTTAATGACTGGCCAAAATAGCTATATAAAGTGCTCTTGTTTTATTATATAGTGTTCACATTTGTGTATTTAGTAATAAAAAAATATAATATTTAATATAATTACATTTACAATCTAATATAAATAGAAAAGTAGTGGGATATGAATGGTTATTAGAGAAACTCAATCAATGGCGACTCCAGAATCTGCATTTAGTGGGGTCTCTTTAAAATGCTATTAAATGATAAAAATTATTTGAAAAAAATTATCTCTTCCCAAAAAATATGGTGAATTAACATATCAAGACATATATTATGCTAAAATCATTGAAAAAAATTTACATATCCAATAATACAAAAAACTACGAAAAAATTAACAAAATAATTCACTAAAATCCTATTAAATTAATAAAGACATAACATTCTAATTCACTAAAATCGCTGAGTTTGATAAATTGGTTGAAATCTAATAAGCAGAACTGCACAAGTTATGGGTAGAAATAGATATTGATCAAAGAAAACAAAAATAGACGAATTGAAAACCTCTTCAAACTTCAAATTCTAGTATTAATTGACCATTCACATTCCAAATTTTTTACATTCTAGAGTCCTAAACTTTTATTTAATGATTTGCTATCAATTTAAAAGTGAGATATTACACACACACACACACATATATAGATATATTATAGTAGACAAAAAAGAAAAGAAAAATTCCAGTAATTCAGTGTAACATGTTATTACAATTACATTCTTTGAGCTTATGCATAATTAAAATTTCACCCCTTGTTTAGGGAGCCTACTTATAATATTTCGGGATTTTGAGGGGGTGTACTTGTAATTATCCGTCAACTAAATTAACAATAGGAGGTGTAAAAATACTCATCCAAGCCTTGGGGTGTTCAGGTAATTATCATAATTTTTATGAATTTTGCAAAAAATAAAAATAAAAAGGGGAAATTTAGACAAATTAAAATAGAACCCACAATTATACAAACATCAAGGGTAATTTTCTAAATTATAAGAATTTCACTATTTGTATAAAGGGAAATTGGGATAAAAAAACAAAATAAAACTCTAGTCTCTCAAACTCAAGACAGGATCCTCTATTTCAAAATAGTGTTTCATTTCTTATTTCATCATTTAAATACATGCCACATGTATTAAATATTTTCTTATAATTTAGTAATAAAAGCAATACACATTTTAAATATATGAAATAGAAAATGAAACAACATTTGGAATAGGAGATCCCGTCCCCTCAAATTCATACTCTTGCCTTCAACTGCCGCTTTGGAATCTTAGCATTCGACTCGTCAATCATTCTGAGTATGGAGTGTCCAGCAATTATAGATTACTTTAAACAAACAGAAGAGCAAAAACTGATTTTGCCGTAAAGTTATTTGTAAGACATTTTATTTGATTTTTTTGTAACTTGCATTAATTTTAATGCATTTGTGCATTTCTTATATTTCTATTTGACACCACAATTAAAAAATCATGGGTCTGCCATTACAGATCAGAAATGACACAGTTTGACAACTATAATGGGAGATATATTATCCCATAATATAACCAAATATTATTTTAAATCCAAGACATTTTATATCTGACTCTCAAAATATAAACAAATATTTATCACATTTGTCAACTTGCACCCAGAATTCACTTCCCCAAAACAATTATTTCCGGAACACCCCAAATGTATACAAACATAACCTTAATTGTAAAATTTTATTGAACAAGTTTTTTATCTTGATTTTTAAGTCTGGGTTGATTATTTAAACAAATTCACACGATTAATTTGGCGGATTTAGACTTATCTTAATTATTAATTTGTTTATGATGCAGTTCGACGATCTTTTCTTTAATTTAAATTTGATGAGGGTAATCCTAAAGTAGCATTTTAAATGACGGAAATACACCCGAGAAAAAAAAATCCAAATTCACCATTTGTGGCTCCGCGTCTTTATATGCGGGTCACGATCCAAACCAAGCCCGATTCGGAGGGGCAACCCAAGTTTGTGGCAATTGAAGATATCAAAAGCACACTAGGGGATACTATCATATATTCTGCGCGGGTTGTACCAAATATGAACTATAAATAAGTCATTTCATCAGGATTAATATCATAATAATGCTGTAACAATTATTATTTTTGCCGTAAAAGTACACGCGGGTATCGTTTAACATTGTTATTTTACTTATAAATAATGCGACCTTGTAAGGTCTTATTAAAGTCTCAAAAAATCTAAACATTTTCTTTATGTATGTTAATATCATTTTTGCTTACGACAAGAGAGAGAGTTAAGCATGGCATTTGCAGAGAAATTAGACGGTTCGGCATGAAAGCACCATCTTTGCCCCCCCTTTTTGGATAAAAAATAAGCACCGCCTTTGCTTTATTTGGCCGAAGTTGATCCCAGTTGTGGACCATTTGGCAATTGTCAGGAAAGTTAAACTAAATTTTACTTAATTATTAAGAATTCTTAGGGGATAAGAATTGAAAAATTGCACAAATTGAGCGTCAATCATTTGGCAACTTATGTAAACCTTTTTGACTACTTGCAATTTTGGCCCACTTGAGCTAACTTGAAACCAACTTGCGAGAATTAGCACTAACTAGTGCCAACTGTGTAATTTTTTGTCTTTTAATGATAAAGCAAGACGTTATAACTATTGTAAGGGGGTGCTATTCATAGTGCAGTATTTTCTAAGTTTGGTGCACTTGAACTTTTTTACTTCTTTCATAATAATCTTTCACTCCTAAAAATTTCTCTCTATAAATCCATTCTGTCAACATTCTATTTCTTTCTTTAAAAACTCTTTTCCTCTCACAAAAAATTCCCACTCAATATTTAAATACAACTTTAACCTTTTTCAAATTTTGAGGTTAGTATTCAGAAGCACGCTTGTAATATTTATGATTTTGTGTTTATAATTTTATCCTTATAAATTTTATGATTTTTTTGAATATAAATTGTGATTACAAAATGAAATCATGCATTTTTAGGCTTAGGAAACCAGAAAACAAAAAAAAAAAAAACAAAAAAAAAAGGAAGAATGAACAGCAACTTGGCATTGTCCGTCGAGAAACTTGGATTATGCTTGGCTGCTCCAGCCGAAGTCCCTTCATTGTGCTTGGCTAGGGCTACCGAGCCATGCCCATATGCTCGGCGGTGTTGGCCGAGTCCCTTATAAAAAAAAATTATATTAAGC
>JACFYI010000900.1:409291-429623 GCA_014898755.1 Handroanthus guayacan | reverse complement strand
TAAAATTTTAAGAACTAAAAAAGTTTAAGCTCATTTGTAAACTCAATTTACCTGAATCTCTTCATCGTCGAAATTGTTTTCGTTTTTGTAATCCGATTAACTCATATTAAAATTTGATTATGTATTTAGATTTTAGTGGAATTATATATTTTAAGCGGAAATTAGTTGAAAATAGTAGAGATAATTTTTTGGTAGAAAGAGAATTTTTTCAAAGAGAGTAATTATTATGAAAAGAGCAAAAAAATCTAAGTCTATTGAACTTAGAAAAGACTGTATTGAAAATAGCATTTCAATAATGTAAATAGGAGACATGGGTTCTTTGCATGAAGCAAGTGATAAAGAAGAAATAAATAGAGAGACATTTTGTGAGAAATAGAAATTCCAACGAATTGCTCTAATGTATGAACGAGTATGCAATATTGTGAAAATATATTTTGAGTGTATTTTGTATTTGGTCAATATAAAAAATTCTTCAGCGTTCGATTTAAATTTTATTGGGTGTGCCAACGGTAATGAATTTTTTCAAATTAGAGTTTTTATTATATTATTATTAACCAAATATAAGGAGTATATTTGCAATTACCCAATTTCTGAAACATCAACTTATTTTTCCCGCTCGCTCGCCGGTGATGACAAGATTATTGGCAGAGCTGCAACAACATATTTGCGCCAAAAAAAATTAAAAAAAAATCCCTTCTTTTTACCGCTTGAGCGCATAATTCTTTCCTCATTTAGTTTTGACCCTTGAACCACGCCCCAATCAGGATTCCTGAATTCCCGTGCCCTAAAACCCCAACTTATTCTTGCTTAACCCACAGTGGTTGCGCATGGATCCCATGGATCCGGACTATAGGCTCTATGTGATGAATTTTATTGAAGAGCTAAGAGTTGGAGTGCCACCCTCAGGTCTCAACGACGAGGAAGAGGAAGAAGATGAAGAGGAGGAAGAGGAAGAATACGAAGAGGAGGAAGAGGAAGAAGAAGAGGCGGAGGAAGATACTGACGACGGCGCTGATGTGGATGAACGTTCTGGAACGACGTTGCGTCAGGTGTTGTACGGTAATCGAGGGAACGATACCCATTCCGTCACGGCTACAACGTTGTCTCAAGAAGTGGTGATTGTTGATGGTCAGACTTCTGAGAATCTCGATGGTGTGGCACTGGCGGGTGAACACGAAAGCTGCAGCCAGAGAAGTGATAACGGTGATGGTGATAAGGGTGGAGCCGCGTCCTTGAAGGGTGATAATGATGGAGAAAATGAAGGAGGGTTTAATAGGGGTGAAATTGATGGATTGTTTTGCCCTATCTGCTTCGAGGCTTGGTCCTCTGGTGGTGATCATCATGTCTGGTATGCGCCCCTTTTATTTTTGGTTTTATTGAACTTTTCCCATCTGGAATTGTTATGAGTTTTTGTCCAATTTGAATCTATGACGCAAAAGCACTGAGACAAACACAACGGTTCTTAAAAAATTTATCATATGATGCAGCCTGTAATGTATATTTTCTATAGACAAGTGTATTAACTGTGTGTATGTAACTGGTGAAGAATTAATAGGCTTGGGTATAATGAGAAAGATGATATTTTGTCTTGTTAAAATTTTATAGCTCCTAAATTCTACGAAGTGTGGAAAAATGGATTTTTCGAAGTGTATATTTGCAATTATTAATCCTATTCGGTCAATCCAGTTTACCTTTCCCTTTTTCTTTTTGGAATATTTAGTTGTTTGCCATGTGGGCATATATATGGGTTATCTTGTATCAAGAAGTGGTTGCGTAGGCAAGGCTCAAGCAAGGTAATTTTGGTTTTTCATTAGTTATTTGATGCGTCTTTCTCTCATGAAATTTATCTTGGACTTCACTTATTTGTCATTTTATGTTTATATCTATTGTGCTTAATTTTTCTCGTATTTCTCTATGTTGTAGTGTCCGCAGTGTAAAAAGAAATGTGGTTTAAAGGACATTAGGCCGCTTTATGCATCTCAAATTGTTGCTGTTGATGGAGAGCTTCAAAAGGTGGTACCTTGTGAGGGGCCAAAAAGAAACCTTTATGTGTTTAGTATTGGGTTAACTGATTTGGAGCCTTTCCTTTTGTTTTCATCCTGCAGACATTACAATCACTTGAAGCTAAGTGCGCATCTCTTGAGAAAAAGGTGAGGTCCGTGAGGAAAATTCTGAG
Source organism: Handroanthus guayacan (assembly GCA_014898755.1). Classification (NCBI taxonomy): domain Eukaryota; kingdom Viridiplantae; phylum Streptophyta; class Magnoliopsida; order Lamiales; family Bignoniaceae; genus Handroanthus; species Handroanthus guayacan. The sequence continues at coordinate 427,447 of JACFYI010000900.1, read as the reverse complement.
TGCAGTGGTTTTATCTTTATTTCATGAGGTTTCTGGCCCTTTCATCATGAGGTTTCTGGCCCCTTGATGAAATATACAGTTTGTTCTGGGGATGACCTCTGTAATCAATAATTAATGCTTTTGTTTTGTTTCAACTCAAATCATATTTGTAAAGAGTGTATGGCACATCAAAAGCCATAGACTCTGCTCTCCAAGCTTTTGTCTTTTTTGGCACAAATAGAGTTTTTTATCTACTAACAAATGTTTTATTAATAAATTAACGGAACCCTCAACGCAAATATGATCAGTGAATAAATGATTGAATTAGGAATATTTTACCATAATATTGCATAAAATTGACTAGGATTGATGGATTTGCTCCTCGTAAATCTTGAAACATTTGTATCTTATACTCTTTCTCGTCAAATTTTGTCAAGCAGTGTGTGCTCAACAGCATGTAACAGACAACTTTGAATAACCACTTGCTTAACTTAACTTCATTTTGTTCTATGATAATGTGCAAGATTTTGCATATAGTATCTCTGAAACTTTTTCAATGTAAAATTTGGCATTTGGATGTGCTTTTCCTTGTTTACATTGGACTCATTATTCAACATATGTGGTGGTGTATTGATCATCTAGATGGTGGTTGACTGGTTGTATAGGAAGTCTTTCATTTGTAAATCATCTGTGAGTCTTACTTTGTATAATTCAGTCTCTCCTGTTGCCAATTATATGTTGCCTTCTATGATGTATTCAACCTTTTTTTGTCATCTACATCAACTAGTTTCTTGTTTTCTCCTACTTATTGAGTATGCCCTGCCTATTGTCTTTCTTCAACATTTGCAGAGTGCCGACTGGTCTAAAAAGGAATTAGAATGGAAGAAAAGAGAAGCTGATTTGCGCAAGCAAGTGCAACATCTTAAAGAGGTGCATGCTTCTTATTCTTGTTCGCATCTCTTCATCTTTTTCTCCCTGTTGCCTGATTGTTGTGCCCCTGGATACTGGAAAGTTTTTGAATTATATGTAGTTTTATATCTTTCGACCTCTCTTTCTGTTTTCAAATAATATTATTGGTCAATGTATTTGTAATGAAAACACATTGATCATCATCATCATCATCTGTTTTATGGTCAGGTATAACTGTCAAGTACTTGTAATTGCAAATATCGATATTTGATGTCAGAAGTGCATTTTGGTTATATTAACTGGAGATCATGGTAAAATCTATGAACCGGTGTCTATAATTTCTGTGAGAAAACTCAAAGGCACTTGCTTGCGACATCACATCTGAGCAAGTACATACTAATGATCATAAGCATTGCTTCTTTTAATGGCCAAATTACTGAACCACATGATTTTGGGAATGTTATTGGCTCTATTGTTGTTGTGAACTTATTATTTCTATCCACTAGTAGTTCTCTTTTAATTTCTGGAGTGTTGAAACAACAATTTATTGGAATTACTTGACATGCAATGCCTTGACTTTTACTCTTCTTTTTCTGTTGTCAACCCTCTGTTATATGCGAGTGTCTGTAACATTTTATCACTCATTTTGTGGCTGACATGCAAAATTATGAACTAGTAGAGGACTTATGACTTGGAGGATCTTTTAGAGGATATGGAACGCAGGACATCAGGATCATGTGCATCCAGTTGGAATTATCAAGGGGAGCCAACCTCAGGTAGTTACTTCCCAAATAAACTTTGGTGGTAGATGGAATTATCTGTTTGTTTTAGATTTCCTGTTCCTTTATTGATTTTCTTTTTGTACCTGACATGCAGGAGTTGGTGCTAACTCTAAGTTCCATATGCAAGGGTGTTCAAAAAAATTTATAATGCAGGTCTGTGTTCTACAAGAATTATCTCTTACTGCAATCTTAAACATAGTATAAATGGTAAAGGAGTGTGGCCTACACCATCGGATGATGAAATATTGCAAGTTATGACTATAAAATTCATATATGCATATGCTTTGAAGTTCCTCTTGGCTAACAACTGAGATATTGAAGGATTTCCTATCATTTGATGTATATGGTCCAAGGGTAAAATTCACCATGTTTTCCAATTTTAGTGCAAAAGTTTAATAGGCCCAACTCAACTATATTGGAAAACATAAAATTTCATAATTCATATGCTATCAAGATTTAATTAGGATAGTCTTCCTATGTTTGGTTTGATTTCTAATAATTACTAGGATAATAACCTCTGGAAATATCAATTCTAATCATGCTCGTATTTTTGTTGTCACTCAATTGTTCTCTTAAGAGTATTATGTGTTTTCTGTTCATCCTTCTCGTTATCCACTCTCCCATGGCTTTTTTAACAGTAAGATTTTTCATCCATTTCATTATCTACTCTCCCATGGATTTTTTAACAGTAAGATTTTGGTTTATCAGCTTCTTAAGTTTTGGACTAATCTCTGTCATTACTTCTATAGAAAGACTTTCAGGTAGATGGAGCCCGTCTCTTTGACATTGATCCTTCCAGTCAAATTTTTGTAGTTGCCCGAAGGCTCTCAGGAATGGGAGGAGCGCATGTGCTGACCAAAGTAAAGCTTTTCATGATCCTCTTGAAAAATAAGTTTGTGTTGTAAATTGTTTTGACTATCTATAACTAAGTCCATTACTTTTCAGTTTAATGATATCAACACCATGCTAATATGCGGTCTGGATTCATCTTGTGAACATCCATATAGTTTATTTCCATTTTCTTTTATAGGTGAGCTTGTTGTTTAACTATGAAAAGGAGGATATTCTGCTCCCTGAGAACACAAGAGCTGTTAAGGATCTACAGGTTTCTCCTCATGCTAGACTTGTCCTTTTGGCTTCCTTGGGAAAGAAACTATCAGTTCTTAGGTAGAGCTCTCTATCTCACCTTATAAGATGATGCTTCAAGCAACTTGGAAATTTTGTTAGCTGAAGTTTTGCGTTTTCTTTTGTTCTGGCATTTCAGCACCGAAAGCAACAATACCATTCTCACTTACAATTTGCCGGTAATAATTCTAAATGTCTTGCTTGCTTTTACTGTCATATTAATAGCTTAATGCTTCCTGCATAGGATGTCAATACTTTGGATCAAACTTCTTAGCTTTTATGTTGAATGCTGAACATTTTTACTCCTCCTTTATTTTTGAATAACATTTTCTAGCTAATAACTAGAATAATATCACATTGCATTTAAACACGAGGATTAAATAGATAGAACTGTAAGTCATCAGTGGCTGGAGAAGTGTATATGTTTGGGTGAATTATTTTGACCAAGGCCATGTGATGTGAGCAGTGGCTGTAAGTCAAATTGAAGAATTTCCTTCGTGGGGAAACTCTGCAAATAGTAGATTATATCAGACTCCCTTGAACTTAATTTGATTATACAGTAAGAAGCAGGCAGGAAACAGGAATTGCTTTTCAATTTTTTGAACAGGAAGCTGAGGATAGTGAGTCAGGAATTTAGTTAGCATTGTGCAATGGCAAGATGGAGGAAACCAAGTTGTCAGAGAAGGAATTTCCCAGAGACTTTATAAGTAGAATTTGGACACAAATTATATATTACGGAAGAAGTAAGTGAACTGTTGTACTGTAGGAAAGTTAGATAAAGGAGGCCAGAAAGATTTTGATTTAAAACTAATCTTAGCAATAGCTGATCCTAGTTGGACAACATAGTAATACGTACTATTGTTTAGAGACATCCTCCATCTGGCGTGATTGGATAGTGGAGTATCTTGTTACGGAAAGGGACACAGGGAATTATAGAGAGTTATGATACTGGACTAATCTTTGCATGTGATTGCTCCAAAGCCTACAAAATTAATATTCAGGTTTGTCTTTGAAGAGATTTGACATGTTGTCAATAACTTTTGTAGATACAACAGAGTAATCTAAGCTCCATTTTGATATAGGATCAGATCAAGGAAAGCAAAAGGAAATGGAAAGTGGAAAAATATCTTTTTCTTTCATTTTTCGCATCAGAATAAGTCAATTTTCGTAGTTGTTGGTGAATTTGATTAAGTTCATACAAGCTTTTCTTTGTATTTTCTCTATTATCAGACAAAGAAAATGCATCCCTTAATGTTATCCTCATTCAAATTCAGGATTCAAACCTAAGATAATAGATTAAGAACCCTACCTTATTTATGTTCTTGAACCTTGGACCGGCTTCTGCCCAATGATTTGTCCACCATCCTGGAGCCTATGCAAGCCTCCAAAAAATCATTCCTAGAGCCTATGCAAGCCTCGAAAAGATATTCACTGTATCACTTTCTTCAGGATCTTCTTGTGTTATTGGTTTCATTAGTGTGCCATTATCTTTTGTTGGAAGTATTGTACGAATAAGCTATATCCATGTTCCATCTTTCCTGAAAATGGTGTGGACTGTGGAGTATTGTTTTCCATATTTTTTGCAGCATGCAAGTGAAGCTCTAATGGATTTTGAATTTTCAGGCTGCTGCATGGTCATGTTCATGGGATATTTCCAGTTCACATTATGTATATGCTGGCTTGCAGGTTCCGACTATTGATACTGTCTTAATCTGTTATGCCTACTTTGCATTCATCTGAATCGGTTGTTAAATTCATGCAGAATGGCACAGTTTTGCAGTTTGACATGCGTTACACCTTGAGCCATGTTGAATCCCTAGCTGGTCTGACATGCAATCCAATTCATACATTACATTCTCTTTCTCCTAATTTATCTCCCAACGGCATTAGAAGTGTTCTTAGTGCATCTTCACCTGGATTGTGCCAGTGGAACTTTGGTGTAAGTGAACAAAGGTATGTTTCATTAGCTTCTTGTTTTTGGGCTCATGATATTCCTTTTTCTGCATATCTGAAGCCCTACCAACTAATTTTGACATTAAAAAGCAATTAAACTAGAGAGAATATTTTAGCGAATACTTATTAATATGTTAGAGGTTAGTGATAATGGATTTCTCTCTTAATCAATGTTTATTTTGTGGTGATTGCAATCTAGAATTGTGTAAAAGTCTTTTAGATCGATGTATATCCTGAACGAAAGATTTTGTGTTTTTATGTGTAATCTTTACTTAATTTGCAATTTCAATGGGGTGTAGCATTTCACTCTGCTTTTTACTCCTCCCTTGTTCCCTATGAGGGTTTGATGTGGGGTTTGTGGTGCCATTATCTTTGTGTACATGCTGTTATTATTGTTCATTTCCCCTTTATGTGGTGTAGCAGATTTTGAACCTACTAGAACTAACAACCACCACCGCGGTCACCAGATTTTTCATTCTTTTCTTTTTCTCTCCATTTTTGTGTGCATGTTTGTAATTTCTGTGACAATAAGAATCTTCATCAGCTCAAGTTCTGCACCGTATTTATGCCATGTAAAGTTGTAAACAGTTTCTATCTTAAACTAGTAATAATTTGGTTGCTCTTTTTCCTTTCTTTCTTTTTTCCTTTCTTTTTCTTTCTTTTTTTATTTTTTAAGGAAAAAACCTCCTGCTGCCATTTTGTTTCTTATTGCGCCTCATTTATTGAGTTCTTAAGAATGCATGACTTATCAGAAAACTCTCTTCTTATTTTAAAATACAGAGACAATCAAGTTATATACCCTTGACACAGAAACACTTATTTGATTGGATTTCTTAACGTTTTATTTTTGTTGTTATTGCAGGCCATTTTTAGTTCCTGAATCAGAGAAGCATGGCGTTTGTATATCTCTTGCCTACTGTAAATCTACTGATGATATTGTTGCCACATATCGTCCTAAAGTTGAGATATCTCATGACCTGGAAATTTCTCAATCAACACTTAGTGCAGCTGGGCAAGGGACACGGGGAAGTCATGTCCTTTATAAAAAACTGGGTTGCACATACCCAAAATTGGGAGCAACTTATGCCAATGTGAGTGATGTCCGACTACCAAAATCTGCAATTATACACGGGATGCATCAAAACCCTGTGTTTGCTTCTGTGGATGAATTGACATGTGAACTTGTGTTGCAAGAGTTACCATCTCTAATGGTTCTTGATCATCTTAAGCCTAAAAAGTATCCTATTCGTGATGTTAAGTACGTCAATCACTTAAGTACAGGACTACTTAGCTGTTTGAGTGAGGATTCCTTGCAGCTGTTTACAACCAAGTTGATATGAAGGTAAACCATGACTAGAGCTGTTATAATTTTTTCCTATATTGTATTTATGCGTTTTTTAATTACTATTCTCCATATATTACTAGTTTGGTTGGAAGAATTTTCTTTATTTAAAAGCGTAAGGTTCTTTTCTCTATGTTATGGACGGACACTTCTAGCTGAAACCACCATCTCAGCCAACTTGTAGTTTTGAGTCATGCTATTGGCCTTTGGAAGGGTGGTATATCTACATTCCATGGCTTTGATCCATGTGGTATCTTTAGCTTTGCCCCCTACGTAGGTATGTTGGATATTCTTCTGGATGCAAGTGGGCACACTAGGCGCAATATTCCTTGCCAAGTATTGTCTCAAACCCTTTTCATATTCATGCTATTTAACAACTAATTATAGAGAAGGGTTGCCCTACTTGTGGCTTTGTGTTGAGACACATTGATGTAGATTTCACCGAAAGCGTTGCAATAAGAAAGAAGGCACTAATAGGCATTTTAGGAAGGAAGACGAGCAATGAAACTTTCCTCCCAAGGCAGTGGAGAGAGAGGAGATTCTATGAACAATAAAAAGCCAGCTTTAATAAGCATGGAATAACTCCTCCAGATTTGGTAGAGATGAACCCAGGATTACAAAAGGTGACTTTCTAGTGAACTGACGAAGAGCAATGTGATCTATCTCTTCCCACCTGCATCCACAAAGAAGCAGTAGACCAAGATCGCCACCTTCCAGTTCTATTCTATACTCACAGAGACTGTTTTGCGGGTGATGTACTTACTGGTCAAGGATCATCTATTCAAATTACCGTAGAGGTTTACCAGAATACTTAGCAGATAGGGTACATGGTCTCAAGTAAACAAGAATAATTAGGTAATTTGTAGATATCATGCTTTAGGAGCTGATAATTTATCATTTTAAGATCTTGTTGGTATAGTGTCTGAAGTCTGACTAAATAGTCTGAATTGCTTTTAATGGAAATAAATGATGAATATGCATTAATTCTTTGAAAAGTGTGGTGTTAGTATAGATGTATCAGGAAATGCTTTAGAAACCCGAATCACATGCCAACCAAAAAATGCTTAATTGTTGCTTTTATGACAAGGGACTGACCATCTGTAGTCTTCCGACATTTCTTTAGATACTCGGATTATTGATAACTCTTATTTATTTTTGCAAGAGACTGAAAATATGATTTTAATACAATACAACGTGTGCTGACACAAGATTGATGCTATCTTGTATCCCATTAAATTGCCCAAGACCCCTATGAGAATTTGTTGCGTAAGTTTCAAACTTCACATCCTTTGACTGAGTATTTTACCACATTTTCTTCAACATGATTTCATTGCAGGTGGCATCATGATGACTGACCAAGTAAAATTGTCGTAATTTATGTCATTACCAGGCGATGCATGGCATGGACCTGCGAAACTCATTTTTGTATGTAGCTGTATATGCTAATCACCTATGTAAAGCCGGTAAGATGTTTACCATACTGTATCATAGATTGCAGTTTTTGTTACCTTCAATAATGTAGGTGATCTTGGAAGGTATCTTTGCTGTAGTGTTCATTTACTGGGAAGTTATATTTATGCGGAAAAAACTGCAAAAAAGTGCATTTGGGAGCAAATAATTATGATATATTTCATTAAATTTTCATGAAGATATTTGGAAAACCTTGTGTTGGTAATGGGTTCTTTAGCCTCCATGATCGTCTAAGATGGAATAATTAAAAACTAGCCAATTTCATGTTTTTGCATTTGCGTCTGTTTAATGATCAAAACAGTCCAAAGAGTAGACCCCCATTTTTGGGTAATGCTATTAAAGTTTCTGGCACAATAATTAGTTTTAACTTTCTCTTGAAATATAAGACAAAAACATCAAATTTGCAGTCATCTACATGGCACAGCATACCTCTATATTGCATGGGGTATGTGATGAGTTAAAAGGACAATGGACTTAACCTTTAATCTCAATGCAACATGGCAACAATATTATAACACAAATGTGTTCTGGGGTCCATAATTGGATGCACATATCCCTTCACTTAAAAAAAAATGGCTACTTTATTTCTATTGATGCTTATTTTGCTTGCCTCAATCTTTATTTATTTTATTGAAATATGATATCAACTCACATAAATGGAATAGCTTGCGAGTTGAGAATTTCTAATTCATAATAAAAAATTCAGTAGATTATTCTGACAATTGGAAGTTATATTACATTTCAAATTATCTATAATCCACATTTTTATCTATTTTCTTTATCATTATTATGTTGAATGACCAGATTTCAATCTACATACTGTTAGTATTGTTTTAGATATTGGCCTCAAATTCCTTAAAATCGATACCATCCATCTGAATATATTGTTGAGGTAATCGAAGAGTTTTTCTCGATTGATGAGTTGCTACTGTGTGTAATCCTGGACTCATAGTACTTGATGCATACTTGAATATGAAGTTGTGTAATTTGTAATTAATTACCATAGGAGGCCTTTTTCCTGCCACTAATTATATTAGCATTAGCATCTAATCAGCCAAAGCCCACTGACTGTTATTGGATCACGGGCCCAGAGGCCATAGCCCATGCGCATATAAGTTCAAACTCGTAACTTCCAACGGATGGGGCAGTCAATGAATCTGGAGAATGCAATCCGATTCTGATTTGAATTTTAAAATCTTAAACTGATTAAAATATTTGATTGATAAGATTCAATTATGAATATTCATAACTTGAAACAAATGAATTAGATATGAAATTAAACAATTCAATTTTTTGAAGATCCAAATCCAGTGATGTTAATTAATTACATACATAACATAAAATATACTAGAGTCGAGAAAAGTAAATTCAGAGCTTTATTATGATTTTTATTTTACAACCTAAATGATTACTTACTTTAATATTAGACTATTATTAAATATTAGTGGCTATATCTTCGATATTATTTGCTTATAAGGGAAAATTGCCTCGACTTCCTTGTAAGTCATAACTATGGTTTATTGGCAATCAATTTCCTTATAAGGGAAAGAAAACTATAGCTTTGCTAGACTGCAGATTTTACTACTCTCCTTCGGTACTATAGGTGATCTCGGAAGATATAAATCCTTAATCATAATGTTCCTATAGTTAGAAGTCATATTATAGTGTGATTTTGTGAACAAATAATTATGATATATTTTATCAAACATTCCAAAAGATATTTAGAAAACCATGTGGTGGAAAAGGGTTCCTTAGCCTCGATAATCATCGCAGATGGAATAATTAAAAAATGCATAATTTCATGTTTTTTGTATTTGCTTCTAAAATAGTCCAAAGTGTAGACCATATTTCTTTTGTATTACTATTAAAGTTTCTTGCAAAATAATTAGGTCCAACTTTTCTTGAGATATAATAGAAAAACATCAAATTTTGTGGGCATCAACAAGACCCAACATATCTCTGCATTCCATGTGGTATATGTTGAGTTAAAAGACAATAAACTCAACCATTCAAATCAATGCAACATGATGGCAATAACATAACACAAATATATGTCATTGTACATCATAATTGAATGCATATACTTCATAATAAAATCAGAAAAAGTTGTTCCTTTATCTTAATTGATGCCTTTTCTGGTTTTTGCTTCAATCTTCGATCATTTATATGCATTGAAGTATGATATGCACCTTTACGAAGGTTGAGATTCGCGTTTAGTCATTGTCGTTTCATCTTAGTTTATAACAACGAGAACTTCTAAGATTATGCATAACTAGAATTGTTAGATTGGTTGATTCTATTTTATTTTTTCAATTGTAAAATGGAAGTGGTTTTTGTTTGAAAGGAAAGGGAATAAAAACACTACAAAATAATTGAATTTAGGCAACCAAAATATTAATAGTCGTAGTGAAAGTAGTAATCAATAACCCAAATTCAATAATTGTGAAAACAGTAGCCAATAACTCCAAATTAACGTGAAGAAAACATTTTGCTATTGCTTATATCAAAGTTAAAACATGCTCACGGCTATATGACATAGCGAAGATGTAGCAAATAACTTTCCACTACTAATACTTTAAACTAACATAGCTTTTAATCATGGTAATTACTAAAATTTATTTTAGTGAAAGGAGCAAAAGAAAACAAAGAAAATAATATGCGATATGATAGCATGGGAAGAGTAGAGAAGAGAATAGAGAACTCAAAGTTCCTACCAATGAATGTGACTTTGTCCATTTTTGAAGGAACGATATATGCATAGTTTGTCCATGTTGTTCAGTTGTGGTCCGGGACAGGCATATTTTTTTAGCATTGAAATTGAATGACAATACATTCCTGACTTCATGTGAAAGGTCTTATCTTCATAACTTCACTAGCCAACAATTTCCATTTCCAATTCTCATAAAATGCTAAAACAAGAATAAGGGCTTGTTTGGACCAACTACCCATACCTAATTTTGTCTTGGAAATGTCCTCTCTTTTCATTTGGATATAATATTGCCTTCTATAGCTCCACACCAACGACCTCCACTTTTCTTTATCCTTTTGTCATTGGGAGATGGCAGCCTAAAAGCATTATTGACAAGAAGTCGATATCTTGGATAAGAAAAAAATTGAAAACATTTTTGTTATTGATTACGTGGGATTTAGGTTTAAAGGTTCATTGTTTTATGTGAAAGGTTAGAAATCTCCTTTGGTTCGTAAGGGAAAAATCTGCTATTTACGTTTAAATAGAAGAGTTCAGTGTTGGGATTTGAGAATTTCAAATTCATATTAATGAATTTATTGGTTTATTTGATGATTTTAAGTTCTAATATATTTTGAATTTTCATTGATTTGGTGGATACACTACAAGAAATCTGAGCAATTACCATGATTGAAAGCTAATGTTAATAGGAAATAGTAATGGTGAAAAGTCACTGGCTATGGGTTCACCATGATATGATGCATAGTTTTTACGAGGGTGGTGTAAAATCCAATTTAGCATATAGTCGTGATGGATGTTTTTTAGTCTAACCATGGAATGATGTTTTCATCTGCATTTTTTGGATCATTAACTACCACATCCACCATGGTTCTTAATTTTGGGTTTACTGACTACTATTTCTACCACAGCTATTACTTTTTTATTGCAAATATTCAATATTTTTGTAAATTCAGTTAATGTTAGTCGATGAGATATTGTTCTAGACTCCTATTGATAAGATGGATATCTCATAACTACATATAAGTTATAAGTTCAATTCCCATTAGTGTGGGAATTTTTTTTCCCCTTTTACTCTGTGGTAGGTTTGCTTTAAAGATTTTTCTTTGTTAGTATTTGTCTCTAAATTATTGTTACTATTAATATATGGTGTAATTCTTGAATATATTAATCGCTTCTAAAAGAAATTCAGTTAACTTAAGAATTATTTTAAATCATTAACTTTAAGTTCCTAAATTTCAAATTCTTGCACCCAAACACTATTATAAGACAACATATACATCAATTATCTCATTTTTCTTCATTGTAAATTGTTGGACTCAGTAACATTCCATGGTAGTTAAATGCAAATTTTCGTAATTAATTATTAATTAGTACAAGTGACTTTTCTCTGCTAATCTTTTTTTTTTTTTTTTTTTTTTTTTTTTTTTTCTGAGAGAAACAGTATAGATAAAGCAAATTATTATACAGTAAAATTAAAGTTACTATGCGGTAGATGAAAAGTTCACATGCGCTCGGTGAGATTCGAATTCATAATATTGTAGTTACCAAACTTTTTTCTAAACAATTAGCCTAGAGCTCATTGGCTTTGTCAAGAATTATTGCAAAGTATTGAATTGCTAAAGTCATATTTAGTTTAATTTCAAAAGTAAAGATGGATCCCTAAAGATGTTGTCGTTGTTGTCCTATTAGTACGATTGGATTGCTGTTTTTGGTTTCCTTTATTGAGTCAATAGTTTTGCCGTCCAAATCTTTCCCAAAACATTGTCCCTTCAATAATTAATGCAAAGGGGCCTACACAAATAATTGTTATTATCATAAATAAAGATGATCAAAAGTGTTTATCATAGAATAATATATATGGTTTAAAAGTGAAATGCCTTAATTTCTGGTCCTAATAAAGTTGTTACATACGTTATTGTGAATGCTAATTGTTTGTAATTAATTTGCAAATAATTATTAATAATTAATAAAATTAATAAATTAAACAATTCTTTACAAGTAGAGAAATTAATAGCGTCGAGCCCAATGGCATGGGTCTGTAATTCTAGCGGGATGACGTTCCTTGGCCAAAGGCGATTTGTGCTTTATCCTAGCCCTAGATCGGGAGTGAATTTGAGGTTATGAGGTACCCAAATCAGTTTGGAGACGATCACCTACTCTTAAGAAAAAAAAAAGTAGAGAAATTAATACCTAAGTTTTTGGACCCAAATTTGAACTCAACACATCATTTTCTTTCCTTTTTTCCGTTAGGGATATCAACAAATTCCTCTTTTTTTTCTTTCTTTCTTTTTTTTTTTTTAAATTTTTTGGATGAAATAACGACAAATTCCTGTTAACTTTATAAATACTACGATTTTTTGCTCGTTTGATAAGTTAATTATATTTTTCAGTTTTTTTTGTGGCTAATATTTTATCTTTTACGTAACTTGATCGTTTTCGCACTTCTTACAACTTGTTTGTATTTCCAGTCAAAAACTCTGAAAAAATATAAATCGACTAAAAACACTTCAAGATTGTAATTGAAATTTAATATTCCACACTCTTATTAAGATATCACATCATGATATCAAGATAAAATTTCATGAATCCTACAAAAAGTTACGAAACCTTTAATAAAATACTTAAGTCATACGCTGAGTCCCAATGCTTTCTAATAATGACATAATCCGATTAAAATACGGCTCCAGGACATAAGTTCATTGCTAACAAAAGCCTCATTCTCAATGTTTGGGGTTTCCTGTCTAAGCCCTGACATATATTTTGGATAATTATTTCTAACATCCTTATCTTTTGTTTAAGTGACAAAAAATTTAACAAAATATATGTAACATTAAGATTATGTCCTTAAACGAAATCCTGCTAATTAATACCTAAATTAGTATGCTTGATTTTCAGTCAGTGATCTAATCAGTCTCCATTAAATTTTTTCTTAAGGAATAAATGTCATGGAATACTATTATAATTTTTGAAATTATAGGATTGTTTTTATAATTAAACCAAATCCTAGAGAGTATTGAAGTAAATAAACCCTATCAGTAAACAAAAAGTTAAACAAAAAAAATATTTAAGAAGGAATATAATGAAAAAATAATGCCAACTCTATCACAGCCAAGAAAAGAAAAAGAAAAAAAAAATTGATATCTCACCTTATGCACTAGCAAACATGAACTAGAACTAAAAAAAGTTTTTGCTTTATTAATTAATAATTGACAAGTGAACATATTTTTTCAAGCTAAAAATACAATGCCAATCGGCTCACTCACTTACTCTCTCTCTCTCATTATTCAATTCTTAAACTCACTCACTCAATCACTCGTGTCTATAAATTTTTTCACTAATATACATCAACAGACCCAAACAAGAAAAATACAAATTTTCATTCTTTTTCCCTATTTTTACCATTTCTTGGGTGCTCAACTTCCACTCGTGACACTTGTCAGCAAGACGGTTCCATCTCAAGAAACCCATTTTTTTTCCACCAAATTATTTTTTTTTAAAAAAAAGAAAACATCACAAGATAATTAATCTTTAAATAAAACAATTAAATTTTCAATTAAAGCCAGCATTCGGGTGTTAAGGAATGGTCCCTTTTATAATCCTTGCAATAATCATATACCATATAGTGACTCTGCACCCACCGCATCGCCCCGAGTTGCTGCCCAGAGAGGCGGCCGGAGCGGTAGGGCGAGGCGGAGACAGGGCGGCACCACCCCGGAGCATAGGCGGTGCAACCACTAGCTTTGAAGTTTGTGAATTTTCCTACAAAGGGTTGGTATCTATAGTCAGCCTTATATTTTCCGTCCTCGGTGGCCCATGAAGATGCATCCCATATTGACCCATAAGCCCACATTGGTCTTAAGGGAAATGTAGCAACACTTTTTCTTGGATACCTTCTTATTGGAACATCATCGACAAAGAATCTGAAAGAAAAAGAGACCAAATAAATACAAAGTACAAAGGAACAAATTTGTTTATATCATGTTTTTTTTTTTTAATTTTTAATTTTTTATTTTCTGATCACATCATTCAATTGTGAAATGAATTGCAATCAATGCCGTTGATTCTTGGATCTATATTATTATTTGGGTTTGACAATCAAGATTGTGGCATGGATCTTGTGATGGTTGTATAGAGTACTTTCGGTGCAATGGTCTAGAGTTGTAGGCTAGCATTTATTGTTGAATGTAAGTTGTAGGTGGTGGTGATGAAAAACAATAGTGTGCAAGAAAAAGACAATATAAAGGGCAAAATAGTGACATTTGCGCCAATATGGTAAAATTAGTTCCAAAAACTTCTAATAAGATTTGGATAATTATCTAAACATCTTTATGGAGTTTGACTTAATTGTAATAATACTTTATGGGATTTGAAAAATTACAATAGCATCTTATATATGTTGTGAATTTAGCTAACGAAAATTTTAATAGCATACAATTGTGGTAATGGAAAAGGACAAGAATGTCCCTAGCACAGGGGGTCATGTTATTGTAATTTCTAGAACATGACCGTTACTTCGTGAAGTTTTTTATCAGATGAACTAATGACAAGCCATGATTTTATAATTTTTCAAATTATATGAGGTTAAACCCTAGGCTGTTTTGAGATAATTATTACTAAGATTATTTTAATTGTTGTAACTTGTTGCAAATGTTCTTAATTAGAGAATTTTGGCTAGTGAATGACTTGTACTTGTTGCTAAGAAGAATATTGCTGACATTATGATGAAAATTAGTTTAAGGATTAAACTTTGAATCTAAAATCTTACATGATCTCCTTGGGACGCCATAATATGGCGTAATGATGAAAATTTTGTGTGGGATCAAACCATAAATGGAATTTCATCTCTCTGCCAATGATTCTTCCATCCCCACTTCCTCGGACATACACATTTGTTTGAAGTGTATAAGGCTTTCCAAATGTTGTCCCAAGAAATTCTATGTCCACCTCATCGTGAAACCCCGGATGTGCTTCATTGTTCGAGAGCTGTAAAAATGCATTAAATCTCATGATTAATCCAGGTAATTAATCAAAATTAATCACAAAACATGATAATTATAAGGGGAAATTACATGAACTTCCTGAAGCTTTGCCTAATTATAAAAACACTCTAGCCGATCAGTTGTTTAGTCGAAGGAAAATTTATTGAAATTTGTATAACATTACAAACAAATCTCGTTAATAAGAGGCCTAATTACAATATTTCGATTAATATGTTACTTTTTCAGAGGGCGTAATTAACGTTATACAAATTCTATTAAACTTTTTATTAGTTGAATTAATAATGGGAAATATCATAGTAATTTTATAAATTTTTTAAAGATATTTCTGTAATTAAATCAAATTTTAGAGGGTGATGAGGTAAATATGCCTTATTGTTGCAATGCAAGCCGTTGGTGGTGATGTAGACTTCTATTTACCTAGCATTTTCTGTACGTACAAAATTAATACGTATGACATAAAAGCAAAAGTGTCCATCATTAACACTTCCCAAAAAGAATCTTACATAAAAAGCTGTAATAACTCCAGCAGTATAACCAGGTTGCAGCTTAATGGAGGCTCCAAAGTACCCTGATCGAAATGGTTTAACCGACTTGAACCCACTTCCTGTCAACACAAACAAAACATTAAATCAACGCTAACTATGCACTAACAAGGATTAATTAATTAACCATGATAATTAATTAACATCAAACCTGAGTTTCTGTCAAGCCAAATAGTAATCCCATCATTATCAACACTCTGATGACCCGGACCCCAGAGGTTTCTGTATCCTTGGTAGAAACTCATGGACCTGAACCGGGTACTCGGGTAGAACCCGGGGGAAGGTGGGTATTGACCCGCATTGGCTAATGGGACAATGAGAAAGATGAAAAGAAGAGGGAGAAATTGAGAAGCCATGGAGGAAGAAGAGTTCAAAGGGAGGGAAGGGAGTGTTTGGCAGAGTATGTGTGGATGAATAAATGCAAGTTGAGACAAGAGAAAAGTGTACAACGGGCGGGAGTATGGCAGTACGCTTTGCTATAAATAATAAGATTGGTAGGTCCAATTGTGGCTTAGATTTTGAGGTGCTACCCCCACTTGGCTTCCAGTCATTTGTCGTGTATTTTTTGGTATAAGTAATTTAAAGGGCATTTGCAAGAATTTGAAGTAAAATACCGTAGGAAGAATTATATTGAAAGTTGAAAATGATGTAAAAATGGAGAGTACTAGAAATTGTAAAAATTGGGTGACGATTGTTTTTAATTTTAGACTTTTTTCTGCTTAACTTTAAAGAAATATATAAGAGCAGAAGCAAAAACTTCAAAAAAATTTAGTTAAAAATTGAAAATATATATGTGTGTATATATATATTTATATTGTTGTTAATCAATTCGGATCATCTATTCTAAAAATGTATTTTATTCACTATAAGAAGTTTGGGCAATCATTATGGTGGAAAGCCAATGATAACAGGTAATAGCGGTAGTAAAAAATCATTTGGTACTCTTTCACCACACCAATGATTTGTAGTTTTAGTAGGAGTTGAGAAAATACCCATAACGGATTTATTCACCACAGTATAGGTAACATCAAATAATATTTTTATTTTATTAATTTTGAATCAGTGGCTACCACTTCTATCAAAACTGTTAATTTTGAATTATTGACTACTATTTTCACTCAATTGCTAATTTTTTGGTTGCCAAAATTTAATTATTTTATAATGATTTCATTCTCCTAAAAAACCTAGTTGCAAATGCAATACACATAGAAAATTAATTCAACACAATTTCCAAAATAATACACTTTACTATTGTGAAAACACTATGGACGAATAATTTTACCCTGAATAGTCCCCCTCAAATGCTGAAGCACGACCAGATTGTATGGGTTCCACTTCATAAATGAGTTAGAGTCTTGCAGTTGGTCCGAGGACCATAAATTTTGAGCATGCACAGTTTTTCCAGAATGGGTAGTTAATTAGCGTATATGTGAAGAAAGTTGTATGTGTGGTTGGAATCATTTGGGACTGACAAAAACTTAACAATCCAAAGGAAGTATTGGAAAAAGATGGATGATGTTCAAGATATATACAAATTTAGATAATTAGCAATAACAAGTTTTATTTTGTCATTGTTGTATGCATTGCGTGACAACCTATTTGTTTTTTCATCACTATAATAATTTAGTATGTAATGACAAAAGGTATTATTTTAAATTATTTTGACTGATAATTAGTTAACGGTGTATATGATCAATTTAGTGACATGAAAATTATCATTGTAATTTATGAAAAATAATTTGTTGTCAATTTGCATTTGACATTGATTATTAATAATGACAGTTAAAAAAATGTTCTAATTTTCAAAATTAAACTTACTAAAATTATTGTCGAGATGAAATAATATCTTTAATTTTTTTTTATGTAATATGTATAATTAATGACTCTTCCCTTGTTTTCAGTTGTATTTTCAATATAAAAAAAATTAAATTTTGGCAATTAAAAATAATTAATAACTGTGGTGAAAGGTCAAAATCAATATTAAGGTGAAAATATTATTTATCATTGTCTATATAAAGATGAAAATATTTACCATGATTATTTACAATGGTAGGCTTTTCACAATCATAATCATTTAATATTTAGTATTGTAGATAAATTTTCCTTGATTTCAATGCCTACTCATGCCTACTTTTCACATGCAGAGGGTCCACAAATCAAAAGGTGAAATTATTTGTCATTAGCGCCATAATGAAAGATAAACAAATTAAGCTACCTTTAGGCTTTAGTATGCATGCAGCACTGCTAATAGTTAAGATGCTCGAAATGATTCCCGCAAAGTTAACCCCAAAATCTTTGATGTGATTTCTGAGATCTTGTGACATAATCAACCAAGCGTGTTTGTCAC